>MU189327.1:20997-52924 GCA_016904865.1 Pissodes strobi | reverse complement strand
CATGTCACGCACGATTATAGTTTTTTAGTAATATTTGATGTCCACTGCAAATCAGTGACATACTACACATTATAGGATAGAAACTCAACGGAAAATAGTGGGGAAGAAGCATATTCAAATCTAGAGAGATATTATACATAGAAAATACTCGAATAGAAAAATATAAAAAATGTAGAGAATAAATGACAACAACTGTCAAATCGATTGGTATCAATCATTCCAGATTATTCGGAAGATCAGTCATCCGTACTTAAAGTCTATTCAAATTTCATTTACGCCTGATGTAAACAAAAGCACATGTATGCCTGAATTGCACAGGGTCGTACTTTACTAAATAATTAAAAAAGTGTAACTAAAAATGCTGAAACTAATCTAAAAAGTAATAAATTGTCAATAACTTCACCGTACGAAGTAGTATAAGCTTTTATTTCGAACAAACACTGTAATTACTTTACACAAAACGTCTTTTGCAAGCAGGGGAATCACAGCGAAAGCTGAATTCGACCCTGGTCAAAATAACTGGGCGGAGTATCGAATGATATATGACCGATTCACCAATAGGAACGCAAAACGGCCCGCTCTTGACTGTTGTCGAGCACGTGCTATTGTTTTCATGCGGCGTAAATGAAATTCGAATAGACTTTAGTGTTGCTTAAATATCGATAGTAAAGCTACAATATTGAATATTGCAATTCGGTGATGTCCATCAAATACATCTGCAAATATGTTACGAAAGGCAGCGATATGGCAGTTTTTGGCATCCAAACCTCCAATACCAACGATGAAATTACGCGCTATCAAGTTGGTCGATATGTGAATCGCAATGAGGCGATTTGGCGTATATTATCATTCCTCATTCACGAACGTCAACCCACTATTGTACATTTGGCGGTGCATGTGGAGAATGGTCAACGAGTATATTTCACGGCGTCGAATGTTGCTCAACCTGCAATTGCAGCGACAACATTGACCAGTTTTTTTTAGATTGGCCAAAGCGATTCGTTTGAACGAATGTCGCCTTAGTCGGAGATGCCACGTTATTACACTTGGAACGCTTCATCGAAGAAATTTCAGCGGTTCCAGGCCATCCGGATGTGCGTTCTACTGATGCTCTTGGTCGTATTTACACAGTTCATCCGAAGAATGATGAATGCTTCTATTTGCGGTTGTTGCTGGTGCTTCGTGCTGCATGTCAAGAGCTAAATTGGGACGTGACAATCGCTAAAGCGATTATCTCTGCAACTTCAAGTCAGATACGCACATTATTTGCAATCATCATTTCGACATGCTTCCCATCGAATCCACGTGACCTGTGGAACAAATACAAGGATAACATGTTAGAAGACATTTTACATCGAATTCGTGTCAGTTCAAGAAGTCCCAATCTTGAGGTGAATCAGGAGATGCATAACCAGGATTTGCTCTTGATCGAAGACATGTGTTACCTCATGTGCGGCAGTTCGTTAGTCAAATTAGGAATGCCAGCACTAGATCCTGGAATGAATAACACATGTATTGGAGAATTGGGACGCGAACATGAATATGATCGACATGAATTATTATTCCAGTCAGTTCAAACGAATGTACCCCAACAGAAGGAAGTCTATAATATATTAATGAAGGCAATTGATGATGGAAATGGTGGCTTATTTTTTTGGATGCCCCCGGTGGAACTGGGAAGACATTCCTCATGTCATTGATTTTGGCCACTATATTCGTGCGAGATCTGACATTGCGGTAACACTTGCTTCTTCTGGAATAGCGGACACATTGTTAGAATGATGCCGTACGGCTCATTCAACCTTAAAATTGCCGTTAAACCTTCAAGTAACCCAAACTAACCTAAATTAATGAATAATCGACATGTAACATTACGAAACACTCCGTAATACCCAAAGTTTTAGCAGAGCATCTAAAATCATCATCTGGGACGAATGCACAATGGCGTATAATCACGCATTGGAAGCACTTGACTGTACATTGAAAGTTCTGCGCAATGACTCGAGATGTTTTGGAGGCGCAATGATTTTATTGTCTGGCGCTTTCCGCCAAACACTGCCAGTCATTCCAAGATCGACTGCTGCAGATGAAATAAATGCTTGCCTCAAATCATCAAATCTGTGGCGATATGTGAAGAAACTTCAGCTGGCGACAAACATTCAGCATTGCTAAACGTTTTGTCTTGCATTCGCCATGACGATTAACAAATCAGAAGGCCAAGCCTTGAGTGTTTGTGGTCTGAATGTAGAAAATGCATGTTTTTCTCATAGTCAATTGTACGTGTCATGTTCACGTGGTGGCAAACCATCCGCTTTATTTGTTCTTGCGCCTGAGAATAAAACGAAAAATATCGTATATCACAATGTGCTTCAGTGAAGAGAATCAAACCGAGTGAACCAATGCAGCAATATACATAGCTGCAATAAAGCAAATGTCTTGCTGGCATGCCATTAAAATACTTGGTTTTTCTACTTTTTTGAATCTTTGTTTTCTTTAAATCTATTATCCTAGTAAACTAATAATAAATGCGCATGATAATAAAATGAAAAATGTCGTATATCACAATGTGCTTCAGTAAAGAGAATCAACCCGATCAACCCATGCAGCAATATACATAGCTGCAATAAAGCAAATGTCTTGCTGACACGCCATTGAAATACTTGATTTTTGAACTTTTGGTTTCTTTAAATATATTATCCTAATAAACCACTGAACATAATAAATGTTTTGTATTGATTTTTTTACGTTAATAAAATAATAAATTAAGTATAGCTAAAAGTTAACACGACGTTCATTGGCTCTTAGGCGGTACGAAGTTCGCCAGGTCAGCAAGTATATATATAATTATGAATTTTAGGCTTATAATTTAAAATTCATGTCAAGTATTATATATTTCTTTAAATCTTATGAAATTTCTAATCAAACGAAAGAAAAAATACAGAGTGTTCCATTAAAAAAAATACAAGGGTGTCGTATAGAGACACATTTTGTGAAATTATGAATTTTTAGGCTTATTATTTAAAACACGTATAATGTATTTTTATAAAGTTTATAAAATTTCCAATCACACTAAATAAACATATACAGGGTGTTTCATTAAAAAATATACAAGATTGATTTATAGCTAAAAACTGACAGCTCACAGCAAAAATCTGATGACGCCACTGTATTCTACGTATAAGAGCCATTTTTTAGCTTTGCGATATGTGAAAGGATAACGGAAAATGCAATATTTTCAATTTAGCCCTGTATCTCAGAAACGAAGCGGGCTATGAAAATTTTATTTATACCATCACTCTTTTGACAAAAAAGTAGCATAATATTGCGAAAACCGCAACTCTCTATCTTTACTCGTAAGTGAGATAGATGTATATTGTCACTTCTTTAACGGAGATAGGTCTACACCGAGGTACGATAGATGCTTGGTTTTGGCCAATTTTTTTCTACAACCCCGTTAGTTAAACAAAAAAATTGTTCCTCTAAGAAAATGGATTTTTTTTACTATTCCACAAATCTCCTCGCTCAAATTATAAATTTTATAAAATTAAACGTCCCCAAAATTACAAACTAAAATCTTGGTTGGGAGTATTATTTAATATTTACCTAACGACTGTTATGTAATTTTTCGTTAAACTAATTTTAAATTTTACATTTTTTTTAAAAAGAAATATTCCAAATTAGTGTACAGAGTGGGTAACATAAGGTGGTTCTATACCCTATATAAGAAAGAACAAAAGATAGGCTGAAAGTTTAAGTATAGAGGTTGTTTAGAACACAATCTGTTTTATTTGTGGCATATATCGTATTTAGTGTAGCCAAGGTTGATAGCAACTTTGTTATTTCAAATAGAAATTCATACAAATTTTAGAATTTTTAGATTCTGCGTGAAATGCTAATTGATCATACACTACGTGTAAAATCATTAGATTAAGAGATGTAAACAAATAAAAGTAAAGTTTTTAGAGATTTTGAAGATGTACTGCGAGAAAACGGTTTGAAATAGAAGAAAACGATTTGCATATTCCTTTTATAATTGAAAGGTTTATCGCATGGTACCAGAGGTATCATTTTGATGCTATTCTTTGCAATTCCTAGTATGGCACCATGCGATAGCTCTTTCAAAGTTAAAATAGGACAACGCATATCGTTTTCCTCCATCTTCAAGCATTTTCTCTCAATACTTCTCCAAAATGTCAAAAAGTTCATTTTCATTCATTTATATCTCCAAAACTAATAACTTTAGGGTTATGGTAAAACCAGGCTTAGAACTTTCCGTAGAAGCTAAAAAATGTGAAAATTTCTAAGGAGTATAAGAAAGTTGCTATCAGATCTGGCTAAACTACTGTATACAGGGTGTTACAGAATGTTATGAGGAAAATTTAAGGACAGATTCTACATCTAGAAATATGAAAAAAAAAAGATCATATAAACATGAGTCCGGAAATGATATGGGGTGTTTACGTCTTTAATAGTTTATTTTACATTTATCGAAAACCCATTGAGATATTGATATGAATTTTGGTACACGCAAATGTATCATTAAAGGCCACATTTGCATGTACAAAATTGTTTTCTAAATCACTTTGGTCAGTGGCGTTCGTGCCGGCATGTCTCTATGTTTAGCGAAAAAACTGTGCGCCACTGGTTTTTACAAAAATTAGAATGGCTTTCTTAACGCCACATTAATTTTACTGAATAAAGGCCGCTTGGACTTTTTCCTTCTGTCACACCGTTTTCAAAATAAGAATTATTTTATTAACCAGTACAATAATAAGCTCGATGGCTGCTTATTAATAAAATAATTTATTTTGATGTAAGTGCTTTAGAAAACAATGATGTACATGTAAATGTGGCCTTTAGTGATACATGTGCGTGTGTCAGTCAACACTCATATCAATATCTCAAAGGGTTTTCGATAAATGTAAAATGGACTATTAAAGCGGTAAAAATTTGAACACCCCGTATCATGAAAACGGAGGATTTCCGGACCCATGTTTATATGAACTTTTTTTCATATTTTTAGATGTAGAATCTGTACTTAAATTTTCCTCACAACATTCTGTAACACCCTGTATATTCCAAACATGATAATCCAAATATGATAAAATTATATAACAATATACTAATATAACAATAATATAACATTGGCCCAGCGTACGTTGCCCACCTTGTACTTTTGATAGATTTCTAGGTTAGTGCGAACTTTTCTTAAATACCGGTAACTTCGGTACTTCTTTCCCAGACTACAAACTTTTTAGCTTAAATGTAATGTATAGGGTTTACGTTTATATTGTGATACTCTCTTACAGTTTTTTTTAAGTTATATGGAAAAATGGTTAATACAAAAGTTGTACGGATTGTTCTGAACCGCCAGGGTTTCCTGTTAAATTAGACAAACACACATCCTAAAATAGAAAAATATGCTAAGATAGGTTTTTCAAATAGAACACCTTATTTTTTTTAATCAAGAAGTTTTGGAAATATTTCCAGTTGTAATTGCAAGTGATAATATAGGAGTATCATGTCATTTGAATCTATCGTAAAAAGCGCCAGGTTTTTGAAATTTAACGAGTTTTGTAAATTGGTTAGCTAGAAAAACTTCATATTATTCGATAAATGTAATAATAATAATAATAATAATAATAATAATAATAATAATAATAATAATAATAATCATAATAATTATAATAATAATAATAATAATAATAATAATAATAATAATAATAATAATATTAATAATAATAATAATAAATATAAAAGTATTGTGAAAACAAATGAAGACAGGAAAGGCCTAAATCGAAAGAAAAAATCTTTTACAAGGAGCAAAAAAAGAACAAATTATTACACAATATCAACATTAAACAAAAACATATTTATTGCATTCTTGGACTTTACAAGTGGATCAAGTCAAAGTAAAAAATTTTTAATGCTAAAATTTACAAATATCCGTAATTTTCATTGGATTTATAAAAAAGAATTAAGGGGTTGGTAGCGATAAATTTCAGTGCTGAGTTTCAGTGCTAAAAATCGGCCTTAGTAGAGTTTATTTCTGTATATGGTTATCCAACGAGGACTAGACAAGGCGATTTTTTTACTTTTCCTGTACTTTTATAGAAAAAAAAAACCTGAAATTGCCAACTTATGTAATATTCTCCCGTCAATTCTGATATGTTCAGCAAAAACACTTTGATATTTTATCAAATGGGATGCCACGTATATTATTGCATATTTGGACTGTGCGAAAAAGTCTAGACATATTTCATGAATAATGTCCTATACCTATCTTTAACGGTTTTTGAAATATTGACAGTTGAAAATTGACCATTTACCAAGTTATTGTAAAATCTACACGGCTATAGATAGAACAAAATGGTTGGTTTTTCGTAAGCCATCGTATGACACTAACTTTAGATTCAATCAGAGGTTAAAAAATCCCGGATAAATTTAACGTAATAAACTCCAAAATATAATTAAATATAAAAAATGGAGCAAATTTCAGCATGATTTTATTCTCGATCTCTTTTGTAAGAATCGTAATATACAGGGTTTTCCCGTATAATTGCGCACCCCTTTAAAATCTTTATTTTTATAGATAGAAAAATATAGTTTATATGAAAGTTGCAGGATTCTTCATGAAGATTTTCATGGTGTAAGAAAGAAAAACAAATGATGATCGGAAAATTAACAAATCACTATCAACTTCGTTATTTTAAATGGAACACCCTGTATATGATTGAAAATTTAAATTCTGCTAATCTTCCTCTTTTCAAATATATATAACTTATCTATGTTCGGATAAACGAGTTGCAAGTTATTTGAATTTAAAATTTGTTCTTATAAGCCACAAATATATTGTATCCATGGCTAACTACACTAATTCGAAATATTTCGAATGGCTTATAAGAACAAATTTTAAATTCAAATAACTTGCAACTCGTTTATCCGAACATAGATAAGTTATATATATTTGAAAAGAGGAAGATTAACAGAATTTGAATTTTCAATCATATACAGGGTGTTCCATTTAAAATAACGAAGTTGATAGTGATTTGTTAATTTTCCGATCATCATTTGTTTTTCTTTCTTACACCATGAAAATCTTCCTGAAAAATCCTGCAACTTTCATATAAACAATTTTTTTCTATCTATAAAAATAAAGATTTTAAAGGGGTGCGCAATTATACGGGAAAACCCTGTACATATTACAGTATATTTTGTAGTCGGAAATATGGTAAAATCATTAACAAAAGTGTTATATTACGAATTTGTAATTATGATTTAATAAATATGTCAATCTTTTCCATTATATTTTAAGTGACCAGCGCTATGCAATAACAAGATAAATCAAAATCTTTTAAATATTAGTTATTAAATACCTTGAGTATTGTTATCAATAACTAATTAAAAACGTTAATAGATTTTTGAAGCAGCCATTTAAATACAAACTTTATCGAAATATTTATTTGGTGAAAATAATAACGCTAACGAAAAACCATAACGCAAGTTCGACACCGCACTGCACACAATTCAAAAAATGTCAATTATTTTTCCAAAGCCAACTCAGCGTACTAGAGTGTTACAAATAATTTCGTAATGAATTTGATTAAAAATACCGCAAACGAAAATATTGTTTCTGGTCAGCTTTTATCGAAATTCGATCTGTGTTCGGCGAGAGTCCGCCAACCGTTACCAAGCAACCAAACAAAAACTGCGATTCCTTTGTAGCGCTCGCTGAACATGCAAATCAAAACTGCCGCGGTTGGTTCTTCTTATCGTATAGTTAATGTTCGGTGACCATTTTTGCCTCTCTAATCTATTTTGCATCGCAAGGACGGCACACAAAATCGTGAAGCGTTCAACACGCGTTCTCCAGTTCTTTTAGCCTTTTCAGCTAACTAGTTGCTGTTTATGGTTTACACCCTGGGACCAGAGCCAGGGCGACTCTATTTTTCAAAAGAGCGGACAAATGAGATAATTTAAGATAAACTTGAATCCTTTACAACAATATAGAACATATCTAAAACTAAATATAATTATTAAAATTTTTAAGATCAGTATTTGAAGTTCATTTAACATAAAAATATCAAATTTTTATTTTGAAAAAAATATGTTCATTAGACCTCCAGAAATTTTATATAAACAAAAAGCCCACTAATAATTTCCCATTTTTTCCCGATAAAGATCAACAGCACATGACCATGAGCCTATGGAAAATTATCATAGATTTGTTCTAGCAGCGATTTCAAATGGTACAAAGCCATTCGGAGTTTACGCATAGCAATATAAGCGACACTTATATCGCTATGCGCAAACTCCGGATGACTTTGTACCATTTGAAATCGCTGCTAGAACAAACCTATTGACTTTTTCTATATTTGTCAAATTGTGCAATGTTAGCTATTTATAATACGTGTGAAAAGTGACATTTTATTTTGTGAATTAAGATTATAGCAAAACGAGCGTAGCGAGTGGAGTAACTTCAGGAAAAAAATCAATTCAGTAGCGTTCGACTGCATTTACGGCAGTTTTTTTAGGTTTTTCAGCTAACGAGCACTTGTGCTATTTATTGTTTACACCCTGGGGCCAGAGCCGAGGCAGCCCTATTTTTCGAAATAGCGTACCCGGATTTGAACTCAAGATCTCTCGTATCAAAACTCACCTCGGTTGGATCACTAGCCAATCACCCTCTGGAATGAACTTTGTGATCGTAGCTATTAAGTAATCTGAGATACTGAAGAAAATATAAATATTTTTAAGTTGAATATATAGATTTGAACTATTTTGCGGTAATTTGTTTTCTCTTCTATCATGGAAAATGATTTTGTCATTCGAATCAGCATTCAAGAAGCAGCAAATAGAGCAACATTCCATTTATTGCCCAAACAATCACGGGAACAGTATGAAATCGCCTTAAAAAGGTTAACTGAGTGGTGCAAGACTAAGAAAGTTTAAAAAACCAGTTTTCGGAAAACATATTTTTGGCCTATTTTGAAAAAAAAAACAAATCAAAGTGTCAACCTTGTGGTCGAATTGGTCAGTGATAAGTTTTCAAATCAAGGATAACGAGAACATAAGCAAGTATTATAAAGTAATCGCGTCTTTAAAACGTAAACGCCAAGGATATCAAAAAAAAAACGCAAAATTTTACGAATCGGTGCATTTTTGAATGAAGCTCCATACTCCAAATATCTAATGAAAAGTTATTGCAGTTGTTGGATTATTTGGAGCATCGCGCCGCGAGGATTTTTATAAATTAACACTGGATAATATTGAAAAATAAGGAAACTTCTTATTGATACCTATTTGGGAAACTAAGTCCATCGTCGCATTTTTTTCAATTACTTTAATGAAAAATGGGAGGATTCCTGCTATATTCGAAGCGATTTACAGGTGATTGTTTCCAAGGCTCTTCGGTGCCTTTTTTAGCAAATTCAGAAGCCAATCTAATTACAGCAAAGCGACATGGTGGATGGAAATCTTCAACGTGGGCAACGATTACATGGAGGATTCGATCAAAAATAAAAATAAAATTGCAGGGAAAAATTTTCCCGGTACTAGTACCTCTCCTTTAACTCCTTTAACTCCTACTTTGACTTGATCATCATCACGTGATATCAGCGTTAATCCCGAGAATCGTGTTGCAGTTACGATGAATATCTTCTCAACCAGGTCTCTGGCAATTAATATTAGTAATTTTTCGAATTGCACCATAAATATTAATGCTTGTAAAAAAATAGTTTTTGGTAGTGTTTTGCACTAGAGTGTTGACACAAAAAATAACTATTAGTGTATAGCATCTATTTTCAACAGTTTTAACACCAATTTTAAAAATATTTTGATTTTTGTCACTAGTGTTTAAAGTGATTTTGACATGGATTTTTATAAGCGTTAATTTTTGGTATAATTGACAGTTTCATAATAATATAATATCTAATGACAGTGTTTCAAACAATATTTTAACTATCGAAATGCTTTAAAACATGTTGATTTTTAGATAATTGTGTTGAGGGTGAAGAATTTCACGACCTGAAGGGCAGTCAGCTCAATTTGACGCATGAAGAAAATCATCAGAAGTAAGTTTATAAATTATATTACATACTTATTAGGTATTTAATCAATTCCTACATAGATGGTTCCAGGTAGACAGGTAACAGAACACAAACTTATGACACAAGAGGTAGGGCAGATCTCATTTCTCATAGAACTGCTTTATCATACATTCAAAGAAATTTCCAATTTTCGATCATTAAGTTGTCAATAAGCTGCCACTAATCCTGCCTCAGCTTCCTTTAAACAAATTTGCAAATAGATTCAAACAGTTTTTTAATTATTGTGAACGGTGATTCTATGTCAGGAGAGAATTTAAAAAAATAGCATATAATAATTGCAAATTGATTTTAGCCAAGAAATCTTATTGTCATAAGAAAGTAATATTGCTGTTACAATTTGGTGGTAGGAAGGTTTAAAAATCTGCAAAATGACTTGATGGTGGTGTCTAAAAAAGGAAACTACAAATTGAAAAACTATTGATGTAGAATTGTAGAGCATAAAAAGTTGTCTTAAGAACGTGGAATCGGATTTTTTATAAATTCAAAAACAAAGGTGTAAGAGCTGAAAACCAATTCGCTCATTTTCAGTTTTAGAAATATTCGAAATTTTTTATCTTTGTTGGCGAAACATTAATGATCCCAAAATTAAGCAGCCTTGTCCCATTTAACTGTCCTTCTATTTCTTACAGTTTCCGAGAATCCGAAGCTCGTATGTCGAATTTGTAACAGCCTATAAGAAGCTTACTATGAATCGATGAAAGTAGGTTGTGAAAGTAGTTTACATTTTTTGTCTTGATTTGGTAGGGTAACACTACACATCAGCTTCAGCGACAATGGTTCCATGAAAAATAGCCCGGTATTGCCACTGCCCTTTTATCGACGCGATAAAAGACAAAATTTAGACAATTCAAGGCGAGGACCTCATCTATGTAGATCCACTTCCCGGTACATTTATCCACAGGCTGCCATGCGCGTTAAATCTTTAGAGTGGATGTATATTGTAAACATCAAAAATGCCGTCGATTCTATGTCTCAGTTGATCAAGACGGAAATATGTGAGTAAGTTTATATATTTTATATTTAACTATCTTAAATACTTTATCGTATGATCTTACATAGGGTGTCCCATGAGTTTGAATATAGATCTTAAAAAAAAGCTTAACCATACCTACATATTCTATATCATGTTAAACTACAAGTATTGAAAACTGTATAAGTGAGACAGTTTGGTAACTGACTGTAAAACGAAGAGGTTTTCACGCTTGTTGCCCACTGAACATTTTCTATGATTGCAACTAAACACTTTACAATTTGTTTCCTATAAAATTAAAATGCAGAAATATTTTTTCTTCAAGTTATTCTGAAAATAAAAGGGCATAAGAGTTTTTGCACAATTTACTAGAACGGTTCAAGTAACAGAAAAGAGAATCTTTTATTTAATAAAGCAAAATCTTACTCAAAACATAGAGGCGGTACAAATATCAAGGGAAATGTTTTACCTAAACATTATACAGTGTGTCTACTTAAGCTAAAATCATATGAAAAGCATTTTTGTTATTAATTTTAAAAGAAAAAAATATTATTCACCAAAATATCTGCATGGTCTAATATCTAAAACCTAAAATCTAACTCGGATAAGAGGTTTGTCAAAAAAATAGTAAGAATTTTGCTCATGAGTAGAATACATTTATTCCTGTCTACTAGGAAAACTCAGGTTTTGTTACTTTTTAAATTTTTTTCCACATTTTAAATTACTTGTTTTTATTTCAATAATGAACATTTTTCTCTTTTGTTTACCAAACTTTTTCTTTTTGACGTTCATTATCAAGTATTCCTTGGCAGTGGGTCCAATATTTTTATACGAGGCGATTTATGCAGTCATCGAGAAAAAAACATACGAACCTAGGGACTTCCATGTCATGTGGCTCAAATTAAGCAGATATTGAACAACCAAATTGATTTGTTGCTTATTGCTTGTATAGACCACCTAGGGAACACTAGTATAAACGGCTTTTCTCAAATCTCGGCAATCAAGTTGATTTTCTACAGATCAACTATCCGACGGCAGAAATTGTCATAGTAGGAGACTTCAACGTGCGTAACATCAACTGGTTGAAGCACTTGAAAACAGAAACAACGATAAAGGATGAGAAGTTGAGACTTTTGCTAAGTAACGGACTTACTTAGCTGATTGATGAGCTTACCAGGATCCCTGAGCGCCATAAAGACTTACCTAGCCTCCTGGATCTATTCTTAACACCTATCCTGGCATCTACACCGTAACTGCCCAACCCCCGTTGGACTCAACATTCTCATTTCCGCAACCTGTGAACTTGCTACCAAAGTACAGAAGGTACAGGTATTCCGAAAGATTTGACACTACAAGTCTGCAAAGTGGCGTGATCTTCACGAGTTTTATCTCTCTTTCCTTGGAAAGATGTCTGTTTCTGAAAACAAAACACCTCTGAATCTGCTGACTCAAGTTATCCTAGCTGGTATGGAAGCATTCATTCCGTCTTCTAAGAAACTTATCTCAAACAGTATCAGTATCAGTATCAGTATCAGAAGGGGTGGCCCCTAGCGGGCCTTGCACTTAGGCCACCAATTGGGCCCGTTGTGCCCCCAGCCCGCATTAGAGAACCTCCAGGATGCCGGTCCTCCTTAAGAAAGCCCGCATCTCCTTCAGACTAACACGACGCACTGAATCTGGCTCGATCGACGTCACGCCAAAGATTCTGTATCTTGCCCAAGCGAAAGCGGGGCATTCCGTAAGTAGATGGTATGGGGTCTCGTCGTCCTCCATGCACTATCTACACTCCCCCTCCTCTGCAATTCTCAGCAGGGTCAGGTGCCGTCTAAGCCTACAGTGCCCTGTGTGGAATCCTACCAGGGCCCTGCACTCGTTCCTAGGTAGGCACAACAGGTCTGTCTCATCCCCGGAGCCGTCCGCCATACCTCCTCCGCCCGACCCTCCATCCAGGCCTCCAAGGCTCTTTCGCGAACACACTGAGCGATCCCCACACAGGGACCAAGCCCCAAGAGTCTGCGTGCGGAGCCTTCTCTGGCTAAGGCATCAGCGGCCTCGTTTCCCGGTACACCCGAGTGTCCCGGTACCCAGACCAGCGTGACCTTTTTTAACCTTTGTAAGTTCAATCAGCCAGCTTCTGCACTCCCTTACCAACAGAGAGCGCGTGCGGACCGACTTCAGCGCCATGAGTGCGGCCTTGCTGTCGGAGCAGAAGAAAATCCTCCCGCCAACGACATTGAGCCTTAACGACTCCCAGACCCCCATCATTCCGCTTGGAAAACCGTAGTGTGCTCGCCCAGTGAGGCAGATAGCTCCCGCCCCAGGGCCTCACAGTACGCACCAGCTCCGGACATTGTTCCCATTCTGGACCCGTCTGTGAACCAGACTAGCCCATCCCAGGTTCCTGTCCTTCCCTCCGTCCAATCCTCCTTTGTAGGGAAGAGGAAGTTCAGCCCCTCGGGAAAGCCTATCTCAGGAACCATCGCGTCACCTGGCATCCCCAGAATGGCTAGGTTCCCAGACAAGCCCCGCCATAGACCACAATGGCCCTGGCAGGAGCCGTTGTCACTCCACATCCCCGCATCAGCCAATCTCATAGCCGCTCTGGCTGCCTCGTGCCTCACCCGGTCCGCCAACGGGGGCAACCCCACCAGCACCTCCAGGGCCCTCGTGGGCGCCGTCCTCATAGCCCCGGTGATGCAGAGGCATGCAAGTCGCTGTAATTTGTCCAGCACTAGTCCGGACGCCATTTTCATGGATCCTGGCCACCAAACAACCGATCCGTGCATGAGCATCGGAGCGATCATCGTCCTATAGATCCATAACATGGTTTTCGGCCCAAGTCCCCAGGTCCCTCCCAGCGCCCTGCGGCAAGCCCACAGGGCACTGAGCGCCGCCGCGGTCTTGAGTCGAATATGTTCCTGAAAGGTCAGTTTGGAGTCCAACCAGACACCCAGGTACTTGACGCATTTCTTAGCCACAAGGGGGGTCCCTTCCAACTTGATGTTGGGAGAGACCTCCAGCTTCCTTTTCCTGGTGAAGATGACCATCTCTACCTTGTTGGGATTCGCTCTGAGTTCGTTATCCCTACACCACTGTGAGAACCTTGTCAGTGCTTCCTCCAGAAGCCTCTGCAATATTCCCACCTCAGTACCTTGTGCCATAATCACAACATCGTCTGCATAGGCCTGTACATAGACCCCATGCTCTGCTCTCAGGATGCGTAGGATCTCGTCCACCACTAGACACCACAGAAAGGGGGACAAAACCCCCCCCTGAGACATCCCCGCGATGACTCAACCTCAACCACCTCATCTTCCAGCCTAGCCTCGACCCTCCGCCCGGTGAGCATGGAGCGGATCCAGCTCGTTATGACCGGACCCACCCCTGTTCGCTCCACCGATCGACAGATCGAACCCACGGCTGTGTTATTGAAGGCTCCTTCAATATCCGCAAACACGCACACCGATAGCCGTCCGCCCCCCAGCCCCTCCTCCAACCTGGATACCAGGTGATGAAGAGCCGAGTCCACCGACCTGCCTGTTCGATATGCGTGCTGTTCGGAACTCAGAGGGGCCCTTAGAGCCACCCACTCCCTGAGGTATCGGTCCACCAGCCTCTCTAGTGTCTTCATCAAGAAGCTGGTGAGACAAATGGGTCGATACGATTTCGTATCGGTGTAGTCGTTCCTTCCCGCCTTGGGAATGAACACCACTCTACTGTGCCTCCAGGGCTCCGGCACATATCCGTGTGCGATAGAGGCCCTGAAAACGTCCATCAGCGGCGTGCTGAGGAGTCCTCCGTCACGCTGCAACAGCGCCGGGAAGACTCCATCCTCACCTGCCGCCTTAAACGGGGCGAAGGTCTCAATCGCCCACCTTAGCCTATTGTAGGTGACCATCTTTCTGGCAGTGCCGTAGTCAGCTCTAATGCTGATCCCGGCCCCGCCCTCACCTCCCCGGTCCATACCTGTTGAGCCTGGGAAGTGTGTGGTCAGAAGCTGGTGCAGAGTATCCGCCGGTGACGATGTATACCATGGTTTAAGAAAACCCGCTCGATGCTAAAAATGCCGCCTGCCACAAATGGCGCCGCGATACGACATCCGAAAATCAAAATGAATTAATCACGACTAAAAACCAGTCTAAGCGGACTATTGACGATACCAAAAAGGGATATGATGAGCAGATCAAGAACAAGCTTCTCAATTGTCCTAATGGATCAAGTTTCTTTTGGTCAGTTGCCACAGCTGTCAGTCGGGGTTTCTCAAAGTCGTCAATAATGATGACTTATTAGCGGAAACGGCCAAAGAGAAACCGAACATTCTTGCCGAAATGTGTGCATCAAATTCTGACTTAAATCGTCAAGGAAAAACTCACTCAACTATCAATGCCAGGTCTGGAATTTCGTCAACACGAAATGAAACGAATACTCAAAAACCTAGACACTAACAAAGCCACAGGAGCAGATGGCGTTCCCGCAGTAGTGCTTAAGAAATGTGCTCCTGAACTTACTCTATGCAGATTTTTGTACCTATCATAATCATACCGAAATGTATGGTTTCCTTCTAGCTGGAAATGCGCTCAGGTGCAGCTAATCCCGAAAAAAGGTAAAAAAACGATTCCAAATAACTACCATCCAATTGCCATAGTTCCCATCCTGTTCAAAGTCATAGAGAAACTGATCAACGAACAGCTCTTAAATTATACTGAATGATCAGGCATCATTAGCGATCGCCAGTATGGCTTCCGCAAGCACAGATCAATGGGAGATCTCCTGAGTTACGTGACCTACCTGTGGACCAAAGCCATCGAGAGCTACGGCGAATCTCGTGCAGTGGCTCTCGACAAGATTTTAGTTTAACACAATCATGATATTTCAGAAAATAATAACCCTTTCTACGTAATCCACTTAAACTATAAAATTCCTAATTCAGGAGCACACATTTTTGATCTGAGCACATGCGTTACCCTGAATGATCCATCCAAATGAGATACTAGTTAACCATATGAATCAATTTTGGTGATTAAAAATAAAAAATCAATCGATGTTTAGAGATACCCCTTTCCTTTCCCTAGTGCGAGGCTTTAGATGTGTGCACACATAAAAGTCTTCCAGAAATATTCGTATAAATTGCCGGGTGTGGCGTAGTGGATTATTAAGCAAACTGACAGCATAGGGAATACCACCGGCACTGCTTCTATGGCTTTTCAATTTCTTAAGGGATCGAAGCATCCAAGTTGGTATTGGACATCTCTCGGAGGAATTTAAATTCAATGACGGAGTTCGTCAAGGGTGTATATTATCTCCCACGCTGTTCCTGCTCTATATCAACGATCTTTGAGACAGGACAACCAATGCTATTTACAGCTTTGCAGATGACAGCACTCTTATATCCTCATTCATGTCGCTGACTCCAATAGCGGCTGCTCGTTCTCAACGCAAGCGAGAAAATCAGTTACAGGATATGAACGGCATCGCGAAATGGGAAGGGATAACAATGTTCAGCTTAACGCAGGAAAGACCCAAGCAGGCGTGTTCTCAAAATAAGCAAACACCACAGGACCTGACTTATCAATGACAAACACTGACTCTGTCCATCGTTTTATCCGCAAACGCAACGCTCGACTCGTTAAGTGGCATAGGATTTTCCTTTTATGTGTGTGCCCAACAAAAAAATAAGTTCTTAATTTAACATAATCATGATACTTAAGCAAATAAAAACTTTCCTCGAAATCCACTTAAAATAAAAAATTTCTAATTCAAGAGCACACTTTTTTGATCTAAGCACACTTAAATCTGATAATAATGCATACAAATAAGATACTGAATAACCATATGAATCAATTTTGGTCATTTAAAATAAAAAATCAATAGATGTTTTGAGATACCTCTTTTCCTTCCCGAGAGCGAGGCTTCTGGTATGTGTACACATAAAAGTATTTCATAAATATTCGTATCAATTGACTTACAACCCTTGTGTTTTCAAATTGAGATAAGGTCCTTATTTTTGAAGTAAACGCTAATTTAGTGACATTTCCTTCCATCGAAATATCATAGTTATAGATAAGGTTTAAGGCTGTGTGCAAGTGAACATAATTAAATTAAAGGCTTTTGTATTTCGTGCAAAATCTTTTAATTAGCAATGCAGAGCGCTTTCGGATTTACGCCATCATCAGCGCTTCTTGGTCAGGAACTCGCAAAGTTGAGTCACAATAGTCAAAAGGCGTGGGATCACACAGTAGGTGCGGCTACATCTTTTGCAACTCGCTAAAAATTGCTAAAGATGTAGCCGCACATGCTCCTTAGAAATGTGAAAAATGGGTTATAACAGCACCCTCTTTCTATGTAATTTGTGATGTAATTTCTAAATTTATTTTAATTTCAATGGTTAATCTGTTTGTGATCCGAGACCTTTTGATTATTGTAACTCAACTTTTAGCACTTTTCTTTGATGTTCAATTGTTTTTTGCTGAACATATCCGAATTCGCGGGCGAAAATAACATAAGGTGGCTATTTCAGTATACAGGGAAAGTCAAAAAATCGCCTTCTCTACTCCTCGTTGGATAACCCTGTATGTACATTGTCTTTGATTCAGAAAACTGATCCATAATTTCGTGCAGTCTTTCATTTGCTGTCTAATAGCCTTGACACGGCTCTGGACGTGGGCTCAAAGCGGGATTTAACGCCTTTGGTGCATAAACCAATCTTTTGTTCTAGTGTTTTCACTAGCTAATAATAGTGGATCTAAAAATTATAATGTTAAATATTAAATGAAATGTTAAGGATATTTTGAAGTTTAGATTTTTGTTCAAACATAGTACGCAAGCCAAAGACGTTCATCTTCATTTTATTTTAATTTTTGCCTTTTAATAACTATATTTCTTATTCGTACTCCTTATTGTCAAATAGCTAATGTTAATACTGTCGTAAAGTTATTTCACATTAATACTAAATCACGTAGCATTTTATTTTTTCTTTTACTTGCTATTTAATTTTTGTTATCACCTCGTTTGTGGATTTAAAAGTTATTTTACAAATATGTCGGACATAACTCAAATACATGTTTAATTAGTCGGTCATAAACCAGTAATACAGTGTTTGTCATTTTTCTCGTGAATTATCAGTTTGCCAATGAAACGAGAATCTGCTCTCTTGTATATATTATGCAAATTACCATAAATCGATTTTCAATATCGCTTGGCTTTATTAATGCCATTTTTTTTAGTGATGGCATCGCTGACAAACCATGTATGGGTGATTGCGGTGAGAACAATTTGCCTTTTGGAATTGCGTCTCGATGTGAACAGCATTATACTCAGAAAAGACTGATCACACTCTCACGCAATGGGTTTCAAGTAAGTGTTTATGAAATAAATAAAATTTTAATATTACTTGATTACATCTGTCTATATGGTTTATTTAAATACAATACCATTCAGGTTCTTCTGTGCACTGTGTAAAGAATATACAGTATTTTTTTAGGATTAGTTTGGGATAGCCATAGGCGATAGTTGAGTTACGCTTTACTTAAGTGGTAATAAGCTAACGGAGGCATATGCAGGGATTTCGATAAATATATAGCATTGGGAAGATCGAAATAATCCTGATTAGCCATAAAAAAGAAGTTCCTAAAGCGCCCCTTAACGGAGATACAGAGCTCCAAAGAGGTATCCAGTGATTTACCTTTTCGGCTCTAATGTTTGAACCGACTCTTGCAATATAGTGAAATTTTAATATTTTATGAAGGCCATAAGGACTCTTAAAACCATACTACAGTACATGTTTTACATAATCAGGAATATCAGAAACTGACTGGCCACCAGACTCAATCGACCAAAACTTTGGCAGGTAACACGTTATTGAAATAATGAATCAGAATAATACCGCAAAGCACCAGTCGTTTTTTTTCGTTAATTTTGTGTTATTGACCTCTACACCGTAACTGTCCATCCTCCCTTGGACTCATCAAACCACGATGTTATTTCCGCAATCTGTGAACTTGCTATCAAAATAGAGAAGCCACAGGTACCCCGAAAGTTTTGGCACTACAAATCTGCAAAGTGGCGTGATCTTTGCGAGTTTTATCGTTCTTTCCCTATGAAAGATGTCCGCTTTAGAAATCAAAACACCCCTGAATCTGCTGATGAGATAACTCAAGTCATCCTAGCTGGTATGAAAGCTTTCAGGCCCTCTTCTATGAAACGAATCTCAGACCATGATTTCGGAAAATTGCTCAAGAACAGTCAATGCTTAAAATGCCGCCTACCGCAAATGGCGCCGCGATCCGACAACCGAAAATCGAAATATATTTATCATGACTAGAAACCAGTGTAATACGACCATCGACGAGAGCAACGAGGGATATAACGAGCAAATCAAGAACAACCTTCTCAACTATCCTAACGGATCAAGAGCCTTTTGATCAGTTGTCAAAGCTGTCAATCAGGGTTTCGCAAAGGCGTCAATCCCACCGCTGACCAAAAGATGATCGCTCAATAGTGGAAACGGCAAAAAAGCGAACACTCTTGCCGAAGTATTTACATCAAATTCTACCTTATATATCATCAAGGAAATACTCACTCAACTATCCCGGGAGTGAATTCCTCAATGCCAGGTCTGGTATTTCGGCAACGCGAAGTGAAACGATTACTCAAAAGCTTGGACACTAACAAGGCCACAGGACCAGATGGCGTTCCAGCAATAGTGCTTAAGAAATATGCTGCTGAACTAACAGCTCCACTCTGCAGGTTTTTCTCATACAGAACTGCATGCTTTCCTTCTAGCTGGAAATGCGCTTAAGTGCAGCCAATTCCGGAGAAAGGTAAAAAACGATTCCAAATAACTACCGTCCAATTGCCTTAGTTCTCATCATGTCCAAAGTCACGGAGAAACTGATAAACGAACAGCTCTTAAAATATCTCGAACCGACAGGCATCATAAGCAATCGCCAATACAGCTTCCGCAAGCACAGATCAACGGGAGATCTCCTGACTTACGTGACCTACTTGTGGCTCTCGACATATCCAAATCATTTGATAGGGTGTGACATGACGAATTGTTAAGCAAAATGACAGCATACGGACACGGACTGCCACCAGCACTGCTTCTATGGCATTCAAATTTCTTGGTATTGATGGACATCTCTCAATTTAAAATCAATGCCAGAGTTCCTCAAGAGTGTATATTGTCTCCCACACTGTTACTGATTTATATCAACGATTTTTTAGACAGAACAAACAATTCTATTTACAGCTTTGCAGACAACAGCGCTCTTATATCCTCATTCATGTCGCGGACTTCAATGCGACCGAGAAAATCCGATTGCTATCATCAATGAGGATATGACCACCTTCGTCGAATGGGATGAAGAGAATAATGTCCAGTTTAACGCAGGAGAGACTCAAGTAACTGTTTTCTAAAAAAAAAACGCAGAACCCGACTTATCAATGACAGGACAAACACTGACTCTGGCCTCATCCATAGGCTTCCTAAGCATCAACGTAGAAAACAATAAGTCTTGGCGTAAACATGTCACCAAAATCGCCAAGGCAGAAGAAGCTAGGACCACTCTTTAGAGCAATAAAGTTGTTACACCTCATCAGCTCTTACTGCTTTATAAGGCCCAGATAAGACCATCTCTGAAATACTGTTCCCATGTGTGGAGCTCGGCACCCAAACACTCGCTCAAGATATTGAACTCCTTACAAAAGAGAGCAGTCCGTCTTGTGGGCGACCCAGAGTTGACTAAAGACCTTGATAGCCTTGAACATCGAAGAAGAGTGGCGAACTTATCTCTTTACTATCGATACTACTACGGAAGGTGTTCAAACGAGCTGGCACTTATGATTCGACCCAGAGTTGTGCCAAACTGAAACACCAGTTAGACACAAGCTGCTCATCAACAGGACGTCCCTGTTGCGAGACTCCTTTGTCTAGAGGACTGCCTCGCTCTGGCATGGACGTCCGAGTAATGCCTTTCCCGAAAAGCTTCAATACGCACCACTCTTTGAGTGGCATAGGATTTTCCGATTGTGTGTGTGCCGAACATAAAAAACGCATGACTTAACTAATGGACTACTATTCCTATAGCGAATATACTGCTGACATTAATCTGATTTATGGACGAGCACTCAGTATTTGTGTGGCGGCAAGAATAATTTATTCCTATACATTTCCCAATAGATGTGCCGCACCGAAGAACTTCTAAAAGGGTTGAGCGTACGTTACGAGAAACACGTAAATAGGCAAGTGAAATAAAAAAATGCAAAAACTGGCTAATCTGTTCCTAATCAATTTTAGGAAGTTTTTGCCGCATCGTGGTAGAAAAAGGTCTCCAAGAAAAGTAAGGAACCCTCAGTTATAACAGGAAAGTTTAGATGAAATTGCAGAAAATTCCTCTAATAGTGTGAGAAAAATGGTGATCCTATAACTATTTAGAAAATGTGGCCTTAGAAAATATACATCAGATGTGATTTATGCACGACATTGCAATTTAGTTCATCAGCACTAATTTTGGTTATTGAGACATAGATCCAAGTGAGCCTATTTTACGTTCACCGAGGCTGCCCGACATGACTCCGTTGCATTTACCTTTATAAGGAAATTTAAAAAAGCTTATATATTCGACGCTAGTTTACACCAGGTAGATCATTGCAACGAAATTCGAGAATATCCTGAAATATTGTTTCAAGTACAATGAGAAGATATCCGTTGGATAAGAAGATGTATAGAGATACAGAACGCCCATTTCGAAAATCTGCTCAGATAAACAAGAAGAAGCAAAGCTTTCACATTTTTAATATTCTTGTGTTTAACCTATATCGAAAATGTCAAAAAGATTCAGTTTTAAGTAATTTTTATAAATTATTTTTGCTCCTCTCATATAAGCTACGATCAACCATTTCAAAGGTTATTCGATACGGTAAATGCCGATTTAAGAATGTATTCGTACAAACTCTTTTGCCTTCACACATTTAGCGATTACTTGTCCATAAATTAGATGCAAAATTACTGATTAATTATTTCAATAACGTGTTATAAAAAACTTATTTTTTTCGAAAACGGCTAATTGTATTCAAACAAATGTAGAGTACCTTTTTTAAAAAGAAATTACCAAAGTACTTAAAAAATAAGTTTTCAGCTCTGTAAAAGGACACCTGTCAAAATTCACAGTACATTGATTGTAGAGGTAAGTCCGTTCCTGACTTTCCTGACAATGTAAAGTATCTATTGTAGTATGACTTTAGGAGTCCTCATGGCCTTTATAAAATATCAAAATTTGATTACATTATGCAGGTTAGTTCAAAAGTTAGAGCCGAAAACGTAAATTACTGGGTATATGCCCCTTTGAGGCCATATGCTTTCCTTGGTTTTTTGCAGTTATTTAGTACCTTGGGATTTCATCAAAGCGTTTTTGATAGCATCTGCCTTTAAAAAGATTTCTATTAAAAATTACGTATAGTATAATAAATATAAGGGAAAACAAGACAATTATTTTCCATTATAATGTATAAGAGAGTTTGATAATAAAACATTAAAAACCACACCTTAGAGACAACAAATATAACAGTATCATCCTCATCTTTAAAAAAGTTTAAAAAGTTAATGAAATTTATATTTCAACTTGCATCATATTTAATACAATTTATAAGTGGTTAAGCACTACATATATCTCAAATCAGGTTATCCCCACTGAGTTGAATTTATGTCTTAAAATTTGCTTTTTCAAAAATACGTGTCTAATTAATAATTTTCATTCATGATTTGCTGCACGAAACTTGAAAGCGGCAAATCATGTTAGTTCATCATGTATTTCCTGGGACGACCATTTTTTGAGCCCTCAAAAATGTCACAAGGAGGTGGAAATTTAAATCAATATATATGATGGTTAATATCTAGAGGCCTAATTGGTAAAGCATATAGATGTTTGAATAAAAGTAGAGGAAACAAGTTTTATTATTAGAAATTATTTTTTTTTATTATATTTTCTTGAATAAATCCTAAACGGTTGAAAATAATCATAAAAAGTTGTGCAGGATAGGAGCATAAGAAAAATATGCTCTGACATTAGACATCTTAATAATTTTGCCAGTGTGAAGGTAACATTATAGTCACCATATTTTTTTAAATTTATTAACCACAGATGAATGCTCTTTTAAATGAAAAAAAAAACGAATGTTATTAAAATGTTTTACTAAAATCCATTGTTTGTCAGATGGTTTTAAATAAAATAATAGAATTAATCACCCTGTAAGTAGTTTTTCAATATTAGATTTTTATGATACCTTTATTTAAAAAAAAAGTAGGGAGCTGTTTATAATCTTACAGACATATCAGGTATGAGCTGTGATGCAGACCAGACCAGTTTAACTATTTGGTTAAACATTATTTTTGTATCACGCCTATGCAGAAAATAATGAATATTTTAAAACAAAAAATGTACACTTTAATTATTTCTAGATAATTTCTGAGATGTTCTGGCTGCCGTCTTGCTGCATTTGTAGAACGTTTTTCTCCAACGTCTAATCTACCTTATAAATATATAACGTTTGCCAAAAATTGCAACTTGACATCTCCTAAAATAAATTACAGTATATCATGTTCCTACTAAATTCTTAACTTTAAATTTTTTATTTTAACTTTAGTCTTAACACTTCATTTATCATGTTTCTGAGCAATATTGGGCAAACTAGTACCTGAGTTTTTATAAATATATCTAAACATGTAACCCCAACTAAACTAAATGTCTATAGTACATTAAATATGTTAGTTGCAAAACTAATTGTCTGACTGCTGTGTAAATTGGTGTGTATAAGAGCTTGATGGTGTACCTATAGTAATGGAAACTGTGCAAATAAATATTGTGTGCCAAACAATCCGAATATTCTAAAAATCTTAGCAATGGATAGAGTTATATAATGCTTTTACCAATATGTACTTGAATAATCGCAAAAACACATACAATGATGACCTTAAGCTTATTTTTTTTTCAATATGGAGACAGTATAGGTATGCTGTGCTTTAGATGAGATTAAATATTTAACGCTTCCAAATCTGAGTATGACCAAAGCATGTTATAGACTGCACCCAATCGTCTATAACATTATTTGATATAATTGTGCGCTAATAAAATGTTAATGATTTCAAGGAACATATGAATTGCCGACTACTTTGCCAAATGCCCTTTTATTTGTTTTGTCTAGCCTCGTTATATTTCAACAGTATTTTTGCTAAGAACCAGACTTGATTAAAAATAGACATTAAAAAACATTTTTTTCCATTAGTTATTTAATTTGAAATAATCCTATAGAAAGGAGGATCAATTTCCGCAACAGCTCCTATCACTAGGCATTTTTCCAACAATTGTATATATGTAAACAAAAATAACAACAGTGCCATTATTGTAAAAAAGTGCCCACATCGTAGTTGAACGCGCAATATGTGCCTTTAAAAGTTCTTAGTGCCAATTGTAAATAAAAATATCAATAGTGCATGAATTTACTTCATTGACTTATTGTAAAAGAGTTCCCACATCATAGTTATACGCACAAAACAGCACCAATGTATGTAGTTCTTCGTGCCAAAGAAAAGCCTATTGATTGAAATTGTATTGATTATTAGTTCTCTCTTTCTATTGACTCTTTAAAATCAATAACCAATGGAAAAGAACTGTTTTGTTGGTCCTAGTGAGACTGGCATTGCGAATTCAACAGACTTGGTGTGGCTCAATTTTAACTAATAGATTGCAACAGGAGAATTGAAGTACGAGGAATTTATTTTCTAAAGTTTTCTCAGATTTTTTTTTTAGGATTTAATGTAAGATTTGTTAAGACAAATTATGTGCTACAATGAATATCAATTTTACCGATATAAATCTGGTTAACAAGATTGAATTGGGCTTTTGCGACATGAACGTGCCCAATTGCCACTTTTAATTTGATTATTGATTTTGAAAATGTATTTGCAGATTTCAAAGATTGGCAAAGTCGCAGACACTGTATCAAAATTACGGGCATTATAATAAAATTCATTTGTTTGTTTAAATAAGAAGAGCAAATAACTGTAATGCCAAAAGAAGGTAGTTCAGTATTGAAACATTTGGCCGAGATTTATGAAAATGAGTAATCTCTACTTCAGCGAAGTACGTATTTGAAACGCTGATATGGTAACCAACAACCTTAGATAGACCTTACCAATTTTCATAAATAAATTTTTAATACTAACCTTTAAACCTCTTCAGGTATTGCAGTTATTTACTCTACTTAATAAGCCATATGAACTTTACTACAATATCTGCAATTTTGCTGCATTGTCTGCGACTTTGTAATCTTCGAAACCAGCAAATTTGTTTCCAAAAACAATATTCGAACTATAAATGATAGTTGGCCACGTTCGTGTCGCGAAACCCCGATTCAATCCCGTGAACCAGATATATTTCAGTGAAATTGGTTTTCATGGGAGAATATTGTTTCTCTTAATAAATGCTACATTGAATCCTAAAAACAAAATCTGAGAAAGGCTGTGCAAAAGAAATTCCTCAAACTCCTAACCTTCTTTCGCAGGTATACTCTGCTTGTTATTATTAAGTCATATCTAATCAGCTAAATTTACAATACCAGTTTCACAAGGACTGACTTTTGCAATTATTAAAGTTAAAAATCATTTGTATTATTTGACCAGTTCTTAGGACGCAAACGTGGCTGTTAATGCCAAGAACGGACACATTTTTTTTGCTATTAACGGCCCCTTTTACCTCCGTCCCAGGAACTTGTCACAAGCTCGATCTTCCTTATTAAAACTACTTTAAACATAAAAATATTCTGGAGGACATAGATTTTATCACAAAAATATTATTGCATGAATCGTTAGTATCTGTGAGTGTTTAATTCTATTTTATCCAGTGATCTATGCCACTTCATTATTGATGTTCAAAGATAATAGTTTTAAGTTAAAAAAGTAAAATTGCTTATTTTACTTGTATTATACAAACTTATTGTGCAAATATTTTCATACAGAAATTATCCGATTCTTAATTACATCACAAGTGCAATTACCAGATTAGGAAAATTTGTGTTCCTTATGTTTGGTGAAACTTAAGCAAATACTTTTTGTATAGAAATTTTCCGGCGCTTGACAACACCAACTAATCTAGGTTTAGCTGTATTTTAAGCATTTAGTTTTAATCACATTTATTTGAAGTGACACGTAGACACTCTAAATGCAGAGACTCTAGGATTTTATGATTTTTTACGGCATAATTATCTCCAACAGTTTTTTTAAAGTTCCCTGTATATTAACAAGTTTTCAATTATGTCTTAAATTCAATACCTACACATTTCATGCCTCATTATTTTCATTTCAAAATATTTGCATGTGAAAAACGTCATTTGAACCATTTTGAATACCGAAAGAAATCAAACAGTTCAACAAAGGGCAAGACAGATTGAATTTTCCAAACTTGGTAATTAATTAATTGTCTATCTTCTAACAAGTACGAGCAATTAAATCAGAAGTTGGTACTAGACGATAGATAACTGGAAGCTAAGATAGGAAAGTACAATCCGTTTTACTCTAGGTTGAACCGTCTGTATTCTACAAGTATCCAAAGTTGTGAAACTTGCTTTTTCACAAGACAATATCTTAAAAATAAGATAATTTGGACATATATGATGAGGTACCACACATGTATAGAAGTTCAAGCACGATATCAATGTTTTGTTTCTTTCCGATATCATGTCATTTAAATTCAGCAAAAACCATACAACTTACATATTTAAAGTTCCTTGATATATCTTTAAATTAATATAATAAATAAGTAAGGGTGTAAAATAAGTCCAATATCATGGTAACTAACATCCTACCCTACATTAAAAAAAATCTAATACACTTAAATACTCATATTATACAATTAACATAAAAAATAATGCCTTTATCGCCTTTAGCAAAAGCGTACCATTTGCGATTTTCAATTCACATAACGCAAATAGAATGTTTTTACACAAGGGTTATTTTACACATTACAAAATCTATCGGAGATCCCAGAAACATCACCCACCGTTAATCCCCGAAACAAAAACAATATTATATTTATTTATACCGTGCAAGTAATCAGTTTTTCTTCTCTGTCCTCGGCAATAGCAATGTTTAATATAAGTGGCGCCAAAATAAATAATGGTGGAAGCTCTAATCCTGATATGGGTTAGCTTACATATTATTCAAATTCACTCAGATAATATTTAAGATACATGGTTTCCTTACGTTTAATACAGAAACAATATCTATTTTCGTCACTATCAACAACAAACAATACGAGTAGGTAATTTGAAGTAACTACCTATTGAAGACAAATATTTAGAATATTTTACAAATATGTTTGTCAAAAACAGCAATGATAAATCTGAATGTTTTATAAGCATCTCAATATTAAAATGGAATCACTTTTATTTCATAGCCTTATAAAAAATGACAAATTAGTTTACAGTAATTTGTGTAGAATCACTGCATACTAATATCACAAATTAATGATATCTTGTATATCAGTTATCTACAATTTTCTAGCGAGAATAGACATCATAGTGATGTAAAATTTATTTACAATTTCAAAATCGATTTAAATGCTTGATATGATTTCTTGAATTGTATGAATAACTAGTACTTCATCGATATAAAGCTCTTCTCTGTCATTGTTCCTTGTATCAGAAGCAGCTTTTCAAATTGTTCTAACATCAGCATATAAATCTACCTTGTTCCAGAAGAAATGTTTAAAAGTATTCTCTTAATTACCGACAAGCCTATGATATAATTGATAAATTGTTATTTCTTCCGAGATTACTGTATGTATATCAAAATATCGTATTCTAGAATATTGACACATATAAGCATACATTTTGATACTATATAGAAATGGCCAGAAAGTCCTTCTAAAAGGTACACTTTAAACCCATACATTTTCTCTTCTACCGAAAAATAGAGAAAACCTAAGTTAAATTGTTATTAAAAAATTATAATACTTTTGAATAATGGGCAGGCTTTTTACTATGATGAATGATCCTTTGCAGAGTAACAAGGTAACTCTTCTATTAAAAATAACGGATTACTTCTGAGGAAAAGCACATAAAATGAAATTTATCGAACATTGAACTAACAGCAAAAAATGAGCCTAGCAAATATAATGAAAAATTATCAAGACTAATAGTCAGTAACAAGCAGAAATGGAAATTTTAGATGATTTTTCAGATCTGTGGTAGTTCGTTACTACAAACCCAAATTTTGCGGACAAGACCACTGGATCACAAAAATGAGGGACTATAATAACAAACTGCAAAAAAAATAGTAACCTAAAAGAGACATCTGCGCCTTTGGATCTAAATATTCAATATCGGTAATGTTTCATCACTAGTACAATGCTAGAACTTTAATAAACCAACCCTTGGACACTGCAGGTTCATTATTTTAACTATGGTCTTTAAAACTCACATCAGTCAGTTATTAATAGCTACTTCTGACCTAATTGATTTTTACATTGACCGACGAATCCTGATCAAAAACAATTACTAAAAGTTTTCTGATCACATTTCATATAAAATACACGTTTTATTATATAAAAATCAGTTACTAAAAACTTTATTATCGTGGTTTTATTGATGTCTACCTCCAGAGAATAAAGGATGTAGAATGAACCATCTCATTAGCACATTTGGCCGATTTAAATGCATATATCAATATTCTTAATTTAGTTTTATAATATAATAATATTTATCAATAAATATCACTATCAAAAATTGCAATGATAATCTGAATGTTTTATAAATATCTCATTATTAAAATGGAAGCACTTTTATTCGTTCGCCTAGAAAATTGTAATATATATTTCTGACAAAGAATTTACTCGCCTAGTCACTATGATATTTGACTAGAAACGACAGAATAGATTTCCTCTGTACAAGTCGCTGCAAGCTAATATCATGAATGACATCTTTTGTGTCTATTCATAATTTTTCTAGCAAGCATAGCCGTCATAACAATGTAACGATGAAGGTTTTAAATTCTTAATATGATTTCCTAGTGCTTAATATGAATAACCAGTACTCTATCGATGCAACTTTATTTTAACTGTCCACTATCACAGTTCATGGCATTCAGCTTTGCCAGGTCTACAGAAATATTACATGATAAATATTTCGAGGAAGCATGAGACTTAAAAAAGAAACAAGAGATGGCGCGATAGTCACTGTAGCCCCTATAGCATGGTGCTTATTCAATTATTATAGGTTATTTTTTTTAGTAGTCAATATATTGCAAATTTCACTAATTTCAGTATCTTTCAGAGCGTGATTTGACTTGAAAAAAGCCATCTAAGGATAAAATAACTGAAATGTTTTGCACTTAATAAGCTGAAATAAATAAAACGCTCTAATAAAATAGTATTTTTAACATTTTGTATATTCATCAAGGCAAAAGGAACGAAAAACATGAGATACTTGAAAATTTAACCATCTAATAAAGTAAACAGTAATATTATGCAATAAAACATTTTAAGGAGAAGCAGAGTCTGATTCATAGATATATGTCCGGGCTGGTTTCGATCAGTTTCACTACCACCGTCAGTATCTCTTAACACAGTACCAACAACAAGTAAAAAATATATATTATATAAGGATATGGTACGCGTACAAGTTAAAGATGTAACACGTAGCCAATATGTCGGTTGCCGTTTTCGGAGTTAACTAAATAACTGGCATAACCGCGTAACGCACACCCGTACAAGGATGAAATTTGAACTAAATAACTGGCATAACCGCGTAACGCACACCCGTACAAGGATGAAATTTGCGATTATTAAACCAGATCTAAATATGGCGATGCCATTTTTGAGACGAAAGTAGACTTAGTCCCTCTATGATTACTTTGACATTTATAGTTTTCGTTAGCTTTCTAATCAACTTCTAATGTCTATGTAAGCTCAAAAGAATGTTCTTTTAGGACTAAATAATAATCAGATTTGAAACACATGGAGATCTCATGAAAAACAGCTTGCCCTAGAAGCAACATTTTAAATTCTTCAATGACATTCAAAATTTTACTCATGCTTACCACCAAATCTGGAATATAATTTACATATACGTATTATTATTATGCATAGTATGCTTACAAACAATTTGTAAAAATGTTATTTTTCCTATACCCTGTATGTGTATCAGCATGTCGCATACTCTAAACTAGATTTAAGCCTGTCAAATGCCTATTTTGTTTTATTTGTCTAGCATCTTTATATTTCAAAAGTATTTTTGCCAAGAACCGGAATTGAATTAAAATGGACTTTAAAAAACATTTTTTTCCATTAGCTATTTAATTTGAAAAAATCATGTAGAAAGGAGAATGAATTTCCCCACCAGCTCCTATCACTCGGCATTTTTCAAACAATTGTATAGATGTAAACAAAAATAACAACAGTGCCTTTATTGATAAATTTAAGGAAAAATTCGTTCGACTTTGCTTCATTGACTTATTGTAAAAAAGTTCCCACATCATAGTTAAACGCACAACGCAATACCAATATGTGCCTTTAAAAGTTCCTCGTGAATATTGAATGTATGTAAATAAAAATATCTATAGTGTCTTTTTTGCTAAATTTAAGGAATGATTCGTTCGACTTTGCTTCGTTGACTTATTGTAAAAAAGTTCCCACATCATAGTTATACGCACAAAACAACACCAATGTATGCCTTAAAAGTTCTTCGTGCCAAGAAAAGCCTAGTGATTGAAATTGTATTGATAATTCATTCTCTCTTTCTATTGATGCATTAAATTAAATAACCAATGGAAAAGAACTGTTTTGTTAGTCCTAGTGAGACTGGCATTGCCAATTCAACAGGCTCGGTGTGGCTGAATTTTAACTAGAAGAATGGAAGTAGTAGAAATTTATTTTCCAAAGTTTTCTCAGAATTTTTTTTAGTATTTAATGTAAGATATATTAAGAGAAATTATATGCTCCAATGAATATCAATTTTACCGGTATAAATCTAGTTAACAAGATTGAAATGGGCTTCTGCGACATGATCGTGTCCAATTGCCACTTTTAGTTTTATTATTGATTTTGGAAATATATTTGCAGATTTCAAAGATTGGCAAAGTCGCAGACACTGTAGCAAAATTACGGGCATTATAGTAAACATCATTTGATCGGTTAAATAGAGCAAATAACTGGAATACCGGAAGAAGTGTAAAGTTCAGTATTGAAACATTTGGCCGAGATTTATGAAAATGAGTAATCTCTACTTCAACGAATTACGTATTTTAAATGCTGATATGGTAACCAACAACTTTAGATAGGCCTTGCCAATTTTCATAAATAAGTTTTTAATACTAACCTTTAAACCTCTTCAGGTATTAGAGTTATATACTCTACTTAATAAGCCAGATGAACTTTACTACAATATCTGAAAACTTGCTGCAGTGTCTGCGACTTTGTAATCATCGACACCAACAAATTTGTATCCAAAAACAATAATTGGACTATAAGTGATAATTGACCACCTTCGTGTCGCGCAATCCCGATTTAGTCCCGTGAATCAGATATATTTCAGTGAAATTGGTTTTCATGGAAAAATATTGTTTCTCCTAATAAATTCTACATTGAATTCTAAAAAAAATTCTGAGAGAGGCTATGCAAAAGAAACTCCTCAAACTCCTAACCTTCTTTCGTAAATTAATATAATCTGCTTGTTATTATTAAGTCATTTCGAGTCAGCTAAATGTACAACTCCAGTTTCACATGGACTAACTTTTGAAATTATTATTAAAATCATACCATCCTTTTCTGTTTTTTTGACCAGTTCTTGGGACGCAAAC
>MU189327.1:0-15930 GCA_016904865.1 Pissodes strobi | reverse complement strand
GGATGTTTCCTCACTAATACAAATAGCTAGTTCGATAAGTATTCGATGGATGCAGCCGCTGCAATAATCCAACTCTTGGATACTTTATAATTATTATTTGCACAATTGTTGGAACAATCACGCTGAATCAACGAAGTAAATTATCCGAAATCAAAATAGAGGGTGATGGTTCGTTCTACATCTGAACTTCAGAGGAACCCTTAACTCGTAATTTATGACGTATATAGGTATGTGAACTACGACACGTAAAACTTACATTAGTCAGTTATTAGTAGATGCTTCTGACCTAGTTGAATTTGACATTGATCTACATACCATGATCAGAAACAATTATTACTAACAGCTTTCTGATCTGTTTTCATATAAGCTGCGCATTTAATCGAATCAAAAACAGGTGCTATAACTGCGTCATATATTTTTTTTTGTAATATCGACCTCTAAAGAATCAAGGATTTAGAATGAACCATCTTAAATGCATATAGAGCACTATATTAAAATTATTAATTATTTTATTACCATCAAGGTACAGAGCGTATGAGTATTTTTAAATGAACTCCGTAGTGGAAGAAATTGCTGCAAACTAATATCATGAATGACAACTTTTCTGTCTATTTATTATTTCTCTAGTAAGAATTGCCTTTGTTAATAGTTGCATCTAACCTAATTAATAAAGGGCTAAGAAGCTTGTCGAAACTTTGATAATCAAATCGACTGTTTTAGCTGATTCTTGATGGAAATTCATTGCAAAATTTTAAAGGAAAGATGGTTTTAAATTTCCACATTTTAATCTAATTGAATTTGACATTATCTAACAAAACATGATCAAAAACAATTTTCTAACAACTTTCTGACCAATTTCTAAATCATTATGACGGCTATTCCGTCATCACGATATAAAATTTCTTTTACAATTTGGAAAGGTTTTAATCCTTAATATGATTTCTTAAGCAATATGAACAATTAGTACTTCATCGATACAACTTTATTTCAACTATTCACTCTCACTGTTGCTTGCTTCCTGCATAGAAGCAGCATTTTAAATTGTTCTCAACATCAGCGATTGTTTAAAAAGTTAAGTATTTTTCTCACGCTGCCCAACAAATCTGTGACATAGCTCAAACTAATTTGCCTTTAAAAACCCAATATATTCGTCTATAATATAGAGTAAACTTGGAGCCTCTTTTTTGAAGAACGAATTGCTACTCAGAACTTAGCTTCCAAAAACATATTAAATGAAATATCTTGAACCTTGAGCTAATAGCAGAGAATAGGTCTTCTTTCCTTTGTGTTCGATGAAAATGCTTTTAATACACATTCCCTAAGAAGGGTAGTGTGAGATTCACCAAAAGCATACCTACTAAAAACTCAGCTATGGTCCAGCATGACCATAGAGACCATAAGAGCCTCTACTGCAAGCCAAAAGGAAAAACTTCCTGGATTACCGCCTATTAAGCTCTGGGCATCGTATTGAAGATCTCTCTCTGTGATTGCTAGATCTCGCCTTTCGTTGTTCGTTGAGTCTTCTTACTTTGGTTAGGATACTGGAAGCAAGTTTGGATGTTATTCGACCACTCCTGCTCTGTGCTAATTAGCACTGGTCGTATTTGCGCGGTTACACAAGTAGGCTTCTAGGTTTACTGTATGTGGTCCATTGCGTCTACTTCCAGGCGTGTCATCTAAGACTAATTAGTCAGTAAAGACAAGAAATCATAAAAGCATTTAAAGTGATATGTTAATCTTCAAAGTAGGCATCTTTTGTTATAGCAACTTTTAGCTTGTGACAAAACTATTCAAATATCATCTTAAATAAATATAACCAGTTATTAACGACATATTATATCAACATACTATATTGATGCAAACTCTATCGCTTGCTGAGATTGATCAAATGAGACAGAAGTTTCCGTATGTCAATGCTGCCACTATTGACATTCTACAATACAGATGTCTTTTTCATATAAAAGCAACACAATAGACAGCCAACTTGCATCCATCTAACATATAAATGTTGGTTTCTTTTACTAGTGATTTAGTGACTAATGAACTCCGATTTCCAAAGGCACAATAGTATTTTAGGTGACTTTTGAAATATTTGACAGACCGTTTTTAAAGGTAAAATTTTGCGAAAAATATCGCTTGTTTCTAAAAATATTGGGCTATAATAAAAAATTTCAAGATAAATGAAAAAATCTTAAAATGGACATGTGCGCTTTTTATTCGATATTGGGAATGATGACTGTTGCATACGGCATTATCATTATTTTTAAAATTGTTGGAACAATCAGGCTGATTTCATGAGCCCAATTAACCAAACTAAAGTAGAGATATAGATATATGGTTTGTTCTACATCTGAACTATGAAGAAAATTTATACGTCGTATATAGGCATGCCATCTATACCAGTTAAAAATACGCTAGTTAGTTCTTAATAGCTGCTTTTGACCTAAATTAAATTTGACATTGTCCTATGAAACATGATCAGAAACAGCAGTTCTCTGCTCAGCTTTTTTATACACATGTACATTTTATCGGATCAAAATTAGCTATTAAAAACTGTATATTTCGACTTATAATCACGACTAATATCACAGATGTCAACCTCTAGAGAAAAAATGATGTAGGGTGAACCATAGATTTGGGAGAGTTTATTACATATTATAAAGCACCGTATTAAGATTACGTCGTGAATCGATGAAAAATAGTAGTTCCTAATTATTTTGGTCACCATCAAGCAAAATACCCGCTATAAGTTAATATGTGTGTGTGTGTGTATGTGTATGTATATGTCCACCGGGAGTAGTGCAATATTAAATTATATGAAATACATAATATCATATTACAAATACTATTTACCACGATAGTTACGGAACTTTTCCAATTTATTTTACCATCAGTGCTTATTTTAAGTAATATCAAAAATAGTAAATGCATGTGTTGAAAGAGTTTTGAAAAACCGCCAGGGTTTTTTTTATCCGATCGAATAAACGTTCATTGCAAAACTGTCAAAAATATCAACTTTTAAAATATAAATAGTCCATCTATCAAATTGTCCTGAGAAAGACTACTCGTTAACCATAATGGTTTAATGAGTCAGTTGGTCTTGAAAATTGAGATATCAAACCTGATGTATTCGGAATCAATAACGAACGCACTATCCGTTAAATCAACCATTTAAAAACTACAACTTGATATTTTTGATAGCTTTATTCATTCATTTTGATCAGAAATCCTAGCGCTTTATGAAAAGCCTTGCAACTATTTTACTTACTATTTTTCGCCATTTTTTAAAATAAATTCTGTAGGAAGGTGGCAAAATACAGGGAAAAACCCTTTAGATATTTAATTAAAATGTCCACATTGATACAGCTTTCAATATTGGATAAGTTGGCCTGTATATATTTTTTGATTCAAATTCAGTACTCTATTCTTTCGATTGGGTAACGTTAAATAATATAGTTAAATATTTTGTTTCTACTTATTACGTTATAGCAATAAATATTTTAATGAAAAAGATGCGCTATAGTGTGGTAACCAGTATTTGTAAGATATTATGAGACTTTTAGTTAAGTACCCTAATTTTAAGTTAACTTTATTATAGAAACTGCTAAGATTTTAATTTTAATAAGACGGTTTATATCATAGTTAAATTTAGTCTCTTGATTGCTGGAAAGTCTGTCACTAATTCCTCAATATGTTTAAGTAAACTTTGTACTGTTAACAATTTCGGTTGAACTGTGACAATGGGCAAGACAAAAATAGAGATATTTTCCTTTCTGTTTCTAATTTTAAAAGATATATTAAAATACTTTTCTTGCTCTTTTATAATAGTTAGAGCATCAAACATTAAACGTAATGAAATTAATACCTATAACTAAATCTGTGATAGTCCTACCTCTACTGTGTTAAATATATATGAAATAAAATATCTCTAATGCTGGTGTTACTTAATGCTTTGGCTGCACTGATGATAATTCGTTTGTTTTGACTCCAAAATATAATCATCAAATTTATGTGACTTTAAAGTAGCATTGATTTGAAGCCACATGAGATCAATGTGAATGTATCTTGGAAACAAATACCACTAAATGAAATAAACAATGCTCAGTGATCGTAAGATATTTTAAGATTGCAAACGGCCACAGGCATATGACATACATCCTTCAGTGTTGCCAAAGGGTTGATATAAAATAAACGTCTAGATGTGCATATTATTCTATTATAAATTGTATTAATCAGTATTTTTCGCACTGAAGAACAAACTATCCTCACAATCGTTACACCCTTATAGTTTGAAGAATATACTTATATAGTGTTTCGTACTGCGTATTGTATATTTTTCAGACTTGTATTACATTGTATGACTTTAAGAATATAAGTGAATTAATATATTGTTTTATGGAGGATAGAAATGTGCTTTATTTTCAAACGTTACCTTTTATTCGATCTTCTGCAAATCTAATCATGACTCCTAATTACGCAAAATATAAAATGAAAAGTTACGAATTTATGGTCACGGGCCTTCTAAATGGTATTTCGCAAATATCGAAAATTGCATTCAATGTCAAAATGACTTCAGTTAGCAATAGTATGGTGTAGATTGAAATTAATTTCTACTTTGCCTTCCACTTCGGTGTCACAAGCTGATTTTTTCAGCGATTAAAGTACATGATAAGGTAACCCTTATTCCGGAGGTAATACAAAATTAAACTGCGCAAAAGGCCGCTATCATCAAAAATCGAGATATTGGTACCACCGTATAGAGATAAAAAACTTATTTTGTGGTCCAATGCACAAAAAGGTCTTTGTAGGAAGTAATTTTTATAATTATTTAGAAAAAAAAACCATTTGCATTAGCCCTTATGACCGAAAAAAATTTTAAACGAAAATATCTCGGTTTCAACCGTGCAAAAATTTGGTTAAAAAGTAGCCTTTTTAAATATACCTTTCATTTACCGAAGAAAGAAGGCCTAAAGGAAAAAAAATATTATTTATAAAAGTTTTGCTTGTGTATTGACAAGGCAACAGTTCAATCCCCATATTTTTGCTTTTAAACTAATAAAGATATAGCAATAAACAATTAGTGATATCATGGTTTTAGGGAAGAGCAAGCACCTACCGTCGAGTTTCTGGACTAGCAATGCATCTCTCTCACTGTTGATATGTACAGAATCTGTTTCACTCTCGTACATTATTTTGTGCAGGGATTATTAATTTATCCGCTACGAAAGCGAAGAATGCTTTTATAGGGTGTATTTTACTTCATGATTTTTTTTTGAGGAAAATAAAAAATAACAGGATAATATAAAGTATTTATTTAAGGAATAAGCAAAGTATGTGTAAGTATAGGTTATCCATATTATCTTTTTCCTCCCATACGTTTTTGACAGAATACCCATTTGTTCATGTCGAAAGAACATGTTTTTAAAGATTTCTATAGGCGTTTTATTCCAGATATTTTGAATTATTTAAGCCTTGCGTTACTTTTTCTGTTCGATTCAATATTTTTTTACTTGTATTTGTATAACTAACATAGCATAGCTTATGCTAAATTACTTCGTCGAACTCATTACTACTTTCAGCGTCTGAAATGACTTTTTGTATTGCTTCATTAATAATATCAATATTACATCGAATCTTGTTTGCCATAAGAATAGTAGAAAAAGTTCTTTCTGTCGTCCTAATTATTTCGCCTTTATTATCATTACATTAGTGCAGTTCGGTCTATTTTGAACCCTAAAAGACATATGAGGCTGAATTTCACTTTTTGAACTTGTATCCGTTGTGCTGTCCATTCCATTTTGATTTCTGGTTAAAAATAGGTATGCAATGTTGTATAAATAAATAAGTAAGGCTATGACTGGATTGTTGACAACAGTACCCAACAATATAAGCAAGTATCAGTTATGGCCTACTCAGGATTAAAATAAAGTTGGAAAATAGTATATTTGAGTGAAATTTCCCTCGAACACAGTGTAAAACATAAAAAAATATGCAATTAAAACATTGGCCTCTAATTTTCAGACGCCCTGTTTGTTTTTTTTTATGGCAGTGGCACAAACACTAAAGGGAGATCCTATGGTGCTCGACGAGCGGTGTGTGTGTGCGAAGATATTGATTGACACAGTGCTGGAATAGTTGTAGATTGTACAGTTAGGGGGAAACAGATGTCCTGGGAGTGAGTTCCATAGCGCTGCAGTGCACCGGGGAAAGGAGTTCTTGTAAAGCAATGTTCTAGGTGTTTCCAGTTGTACGACGAACTGGTGCGCTCTTGCCGTCTGTCGTGACTGTCTGACAGGCGCTGCCAGGGGCTGAATCAGCCGGGCCAAATCCTGGGAACATTTGCCGTGAAAGTATCTTTAAAACAGGGACATCTCCGCCACATGTTTGCGGTGTTCCAGATTATCCAGATTCCGAGTCAACTCCGGGTCAGCGACGAGACGCACAGCTCTCTTCTGAATGAAATCCAGCAGCTTTAGGGTGTGCTTTTGTGCGGCACCCCAGATGTGTGAGCAATATTCTAAGCACGGTGTTATTTGCGCATTGTAGAGCAAGAGAAACTACTGCGGTGTATACAGTTTTTGTTGCGAAATAGCGCACCAAGCTTCTGGGAGGCTAATTTTTCGATGTTAGCGACGTGGTCATGCCTGGACATATTGCTGTTGACCGAGACACCCAGCAGTCCGTTTGATGAGGATGGAGGAATGGTCGATCCTGTCATAATGATGTCAGGGCCCGCAGTATTGGCCCTCTTAGTAAACGTGGCTGCTTGGGTCTTTGCTGCATTGAACTGGACCAGATTTCTGTCTCCCCAAGTTTGAACGTTCTCCAGGTCTTGATTAATTGATGTAATCTGCTCCTGTCGACGATGATAAGTCTCAGTCGCTGGTAAAGGTTTTTCTGATTTAAAGTGGAAGACAAGGGTTCTGTCATCTGAAAAACTGTAAACAGGATTATCCGTTTCGGCCAGCAGGTCACTAACGTAGGTGAGGAACAGAGCTGGGGAAAGTATTGCACCCTGAGGCACGCCGGCATTAATGGTAAATGTGTCTGAGATGTGTCCATCAACTGCAACGTGCAGAGATCAGTTCTTAGGAAAACTGGCAAGCTAGCTGCAGAGAGAGGTTGGTAGTCTGGAGAACGGCAATTTGTTGAGCAGTCCGTCTTGCCAAACTCTGTCGAATGCCTTCGAAATATCCAACGCATTCTCTCGAGACTCTCAGTAGTTCTCAATTGTCCTATTCAATATATGAGTGACATAGGCCAATATATCTCTTTTCGATCTCTCTTTGCGAAAGCCGTATTGGTTATCGCTGATTATTCTGTTGTTCTCGAGGTATTTGATTAGTTGCTGATTGACTACACGTTCCATAACTTTGGTGATTATTAGAAGCAAGGCAATTGGTCGATAGTTTGAGGGCGTGGTTTTCTTGCCTTTTTTGGAACAGGTTGCACTCAAGCGACTTTCCAAGAATATGGGTAAATCCCTTTTCCGTAAGACAGAGAAAGAAGCTTGGAAAGCGGGTGTTAGTTCGTTGGCGCAGTTCTTTGACACGATGGCAGGTAATCCGTTTGGTCCTGATGCCTTTTGCGCATCTAGTTCTTTAAGGATTTTACGAATATCACGGTGATGAAACTTGACTTCTGCCATGGTAGTGTTGATGTTCGATATGGCGGGGAGAGCCTTGCCTTGGGGGACGTCTAAGGTAGCGTGCGATGAGAACATTTTGGCCAGCATGATTGCTTTTTCCTTGGATGTAGTCGCCTTGATGCCATGTTCGCCTGTCAAAGGTAGGAGAGACGTTTTTGTAAAGTTATTACTTACTGCCTTTGCTACCGACCAGAAATTCCTGGAGCCGCTGGGTGATTGCAAAATTTTATTTCTGATCCTTTGCTTGTGCTGTCCTTAGTTTTGTCGATCACACGCTTGCATTCGTTTCTCGCTTCGATAAAATAATTGCGATTTTCAACGATCTGATTTTGCTGTCAGTGCTTGTAGGCTTGCTGTTTCCTACCTACAGCTCTTTCGCATGTTGCATCAACAAGCATATTGCTTTGGCGAGGTTTAACAACATCCCATTTTTGATATTATTTTGCTCTTTAATTATCGAAACAAAAACTCCTTATTTAAAATTTTAAACAAAAACTTACAACTTACCCAAACATATCCAGCTGAAACATATTTATGTAGATATAATAAAAACGCAAACAATATCTATATTTCTTCCCAATTTACTAGGTACTTTAATATGTAACACATAAGTTTATTAATTCTTTAGTAAAAGCAGATAACCATATGGCACACTGCACTCTTGCACATTGACATCTACCGAGAAGATTTATAATAAAAACAAAATAAATAAAAACAGGTCTATATTAATATTGTATTGCATCTGCCGTGGAGAGAAACAAAGCTTTATTAAGCTTGAAGGCGAAGAGAGAGATACACTGAGAGTCGATGAAATTGCTGGTCAGAATTAATTACGGCGTAAACCCATGACGTTTCGCGTTGTTTATTGTAATATCTTTGTTAGTTTACAAGCAAAAAATATGAGGTTTACTTTGTTAACTTGTCAAGACATATAGTAGGGGAGCTGGCCCGAATTCCAGTGAACGAGAATTATCAAAATTTTATCTAATGCAGTTCGACTTTGGGCTATCCGGGTATGCCAAAACCAACCGTCTGCCGCCTCAGGTCATGCTACTTAACTAAGGGGCGGCTTTTAAAAAGAGGGGATGCTTACTGTATGGTGAACTACATTTCTGTCATCAATATACACTTGAATAATATAGTCGATCCGAAGTGTTTTTGCACTACGGCAGACGATCTTTAAGAATTAGAGCCCGTTCTCACTTGTCGGGAGGATCCGTTTTTTAATCGGATGTCGCCGCCTCTATTCACACTAGTCGGCTGTCGTACCCGATCGTAGCTGAAGCCAATTTCGGTACTCTCCACGTAGACGTCGACGAAGATTTTGCTGTGCTGTATTATTTTAGAAGAAAACAAGCCAATAACAGAAAATTTTAGGTGTACCCATAATCATGGAGGAACGATTTTCTTTGGGAATTTTTCAAACCTTAATCACTGAATTGAAACTAAAACAGAGTTTTATCGACAATACCGAGCAAAAAGAATTTTTGCACTCGACGCGCGTTTCGCTAACCATGTTAGCATAATCAGGAGATGATTAAGACAGACCAGTCTAAATCGAGTGCAAAAATTCTGTTTCGGTATTGTGGATAAAACTCTGTTTTAGTACATGTTGCAGAAGGTTCCAAACCCCAACATAATTCAATTGAGAAGTGACAAACATAAGTTTTTTAATTATCTTAGAATGTCCATAACTACATTCAAAGATCTACGGGCACGAGTTTCAGCAGGCATAAACTATAAAAATTCATGATTAGGGCAGCTGGTAGGGGGTTTTCAGGCCCGACATCCGACAAATGTGAACAGCGCCATACAAGTTCATATGCGAACGAGATCCGACACGATTTTTAATCGGGCGTGCGGCGCTGGCAAAGCACCCGACAATATTTGTCCGACAAAAAAACAGAGTCGGATAGATGTGAACAGCTTCATACAAAATGTATTGCCACTAGAGCACCCGCTGTTTTGTCGGATCCTACACCCGACAGGTGGGAACGGGCTCTTACTTATATATAGCAGACGCCCGTCAAAATTACAGAAAATCAAGTGTCGTAAACAACATTATTTATCAAAAGTGATTTTAGTGCCATTCGATTCGTTATGTCATATAATACCCAAAAAAAGACATGGCAGACGAAAAAATTGCAATACATTCTCAGACAGACGCTGTCAAAGTGACAGATTGAGATTTGCTTAACGATAATTATCAACGGAAAATTTAACATTATTAGAGCAGACATTTTCTCCACTCGCCTAGAGTCTGGCAGACGCCCGTCAAAATGACAGAAAATCAAATTTACTAAACATTTATCAAAAATAATGTTTGCGCCATTTGATTCGATATCATATATTACCCCAAAATATTATGGCAGACGAAAAAAAATCATTACATTTTCGAGCAGATGCTGTCAAGATGACTGCACCCTGGTTCAGATTTGGTAAGCGAAATTACGAACGAATTCTGTGGAAGCTCGGCAAAGATGGGCAATTAGTCATTCACTAAGAACTTCAATCGTGTCTCAAACGGTTGAAGATTTAGGTCGCAGTAAAAAGGAAGATGTTTCAGCCGAACTGCAAGAACATCGGATAAAAAATACAAAAAGGCGTTAAATTTACTAGTAACTACTATAGAGAATTTTATGAATCCTTTTTCAGATATACCGAAAGAGCAACTGTTTAACATTGCCAGTGGAAAAGCTTCGTCTAGTCAAGCAGGAAAATTCCTTTTATATGTTGAGGAAAGCGGAATTGACCTACGTGACAGATTTATTCAAGAATGTGTATTGGATCCTACAAGGTTTGAGATGCCTATAAAAAAAGCAGATGTGCATACTTTTGCCAACGAAGGTATTAAACACAAAGAAACTACACGTGAACTTAAATTTTAAATAGATTTAATGAGTAAACTTTTGTTGTTATCAATAGATAATAAGCTAGATCTAGAGTTAGTGATGATTGATCCCTTGCCGCCTGTTCCTTTATCGCTTTGTAACCTCGATGCATGATTAAAAACAAACAAATCAAAACTTCTTTAAGTTTTAGAAAAAGTTAACAAAAACCCTGAAGAGACAAAATTGGTTGGTTCCACGGTTATTGACGAATATTTCTTTTTACACTTATTGAAAGAACCTCCACCATCATTTGAAGGTTTGGCAAGATTTATCCTATCTAAATTATGCGGTTATAAAGGAAATGAAGTACACCTGATTTTTGACAAAATTATTAATCCTTCATTAAAAGACGCTAAAGTGATCGAAGAATTTCAAGTGGTTCTCGAGACGATAAGTATGTTATCACAGGATCAAGTCAGCGACGTCCAGGTAATTTTATCAAAGCATTGCGACAGGACGGCTTTAAAAGCTACGTATTTAAAGTGTGGCAAGTATAACTGGAACAGCGGAAAGAATGCGGGCAAAAAATTGGCGATGTTGTCGAGTAGTTTTTTGAGAACTAATATTTATACCTATTATTTAGATAAACACATAATTTAATATACTCATTAACTCATTGAAAATAAAAAGTAATATCCAAACTTGAACTTTACTATTACTTCAACTTTAATTCATAATCTATTTTACACATTATCAATTTAAATAAATTTGCGACATTTATATCTATTTGCCCGATACATCCGGCAACAAGTGCGTCAAGTTCCCCTCGTCCTCGTGACAAAGTGCATCAAGGCGATTGGCTGCAAGTCATTTTTCCTCTCTTTGCCTCTCAGACGTCGCTGTTCCAAATAAGTTTGCCACACTTTAGCTGTTCAATGGTAAAACCAAAAACATTTAACCTAAAGAGACCCGACAACTCATTCATAAAAACCCGAAATCTTGCAAAAATATCAACAAAACGATTGTCCCGCCTCCTTATATTTTTATGTATGGTGTACAAACTTTTGTCAAACTTCGTCCCCACTACTAAATGTAGTATTGCCCGCCCCCGCCTGAACGAAAGCAAGGACAGTTCATAGACGTAGACTTTGAAAATGTGAGTCCATCATAATAATAATTTCAATAAAGTAAATACGTTTAATTTGATATGATGGTATTTATTCGGGTGCATTATTTAAAATATATTTATGTTTTATTTATAGTGTGTGGGTTAGATTGAGTTAGTTTGGGTTAGATATGGGTTCTGAAGGTTAGTTAACACAAAATAGTTATTTTGCTGTGCCACGAAATTTTTCCGTGTCCTTGCAAAATCACTGCCATGAAACCAAAGAAGTATTCACTTAAAAAATGATTTAATAGAGGTTGGTAAATGACTGCAAACATATCAGATTATCCATTAATATCACATACATAGGTAAGTATTATAAAATATTAATTAATCACATCACAAAATGGTGCCCACTGTGTTGCCCACCTGTGTGCCCAGTTTTGTTTGGTTTCAAAAACAAAACTGGGCGAAGAGTGCTATTTTGCACGTTTTTTAATGAAAACCATTAATTTATTCAAGTTGCGATCAAACGTTGGACGGCCATCTTGTCACTTTTGACGTCTGTATTATTAGGAATCCCATTCAAAACGGTGTCGAAATTTTTGCTAGTAAGCTTTGACATTGCACAATTTTGTTAATATCATAGCAACCAGTCATCAAAAATAGTGTCGCCACTACTTTGCGTATCGAAAAGACTTCTTTATAATAGAAATAGTATATTGTGCAACAAGTGCTGAAAATAAGACTTTTCACACGAATGAGACAGTTTGGTGACACGAGCCGTAAGCGAGTGTCATAAAGTCTCATGAGTGTAAAAAGTCTTTTCAGCACGTGTAGCACACTATACTTTTTCTACGACTGCTACATACAGGGTGCCACACTGGGAGTCTGGTAGAAAATTACATGTTATATGGGAAACATTTTTATTATTGATTATCAGAAAATTTTATTCCTAATGAAGGAAGCTACGTGAGTAAGAGATTCTCGCTAAACTATAACTAGGGGCACAGTCCTAAAATGGGGCCACCGGAGTTGGGTCCATATTTTCCAAATATTTTGAAAAAGAGGCTCCGAGGGCGAAGCCCTAAAATGGGGCCCAGGGGGGCGAAACCCTAGAATAGGGCCTATGGTTCGGGAGTCCCATTTTTTAAAGATTTAACAATGTAACCCCCGGGGGCGAAGCCCTAAAATGGGGCCCCAAGGCTTAAAAGGGGGTCCCTGGTATAAGAGTTCAATTTTGTACAGTTTTGCAAAAAGGGGCTCCCGGGGGGTGGAGCCCTATAATTGAGCCCCCTTTTTTAGAGATCTGGATATGGGACCTTTGAGGGCGAAGCTCTAAAACGGAGACGAAGCCCTTTAATCTAAATACCCGAATAAGCGTGTGAAAAGTATACTTTGCACACGCAGTCTGCAAAGGATACTTTTCACACGATGTTTGAAATGTCCAGTTTTCAAGAGCAGTTGTTAGTGCGTTTTTGTCTATTTTCAGGGCAGTCGTAGAAAAAAGTATATTCAACTTACATTTGCAATGAATGGTCATTGCATAATATACTATTCAGCAGCTAATAATGAAATAAAATTTCCGAAAACTTATTTCCTGAATAATTTCAATTTTGAACACGAAATTTATGAGATACCAAAAATACGCAATTTTATCCGGATTTAAACGTTTTTGTGACACATAGGGTTTTTCTGCTCTCAATGGTTAAACGAAAAATTAAATCATACCACTGCTAGCCTAAAAATAAATTGCTTATCATTATTTTTGAGACAAATAAAAAGGAACTGAAGCATATAAATTTCATTTAAAAACATATACATATGACAAATATCTGGTTAATGACATATTCAAAAAGTAGCTTAATAACTATTTTCTTCTTTTAAATACCTATTAAAAATATATTTTCATTTTATTATAAATGCTACTATCACTGAAAAAAATCTCCTAAATAAACTGGTATATCTAGAAAAAAAGATTAAATCTAGAGTATTGGCAATTGTAATTGGTTTATTTAGATTTGCTAAACCAGTAAATTGTTAGGGCATTTCTATAAAGCTATTGTATTAATAAGTACCCGTATTAGGTAGGTATATAATATAATTAAAGTAGATAAACATATTGACAGTAGTGCCTTCACTGGTTTTGAAACGTTACCAAGTTAGCATACATCGAATGGGGAAGAGCCGTCGGTCGTCGACCTCCAATGCTCTCAATCTATTGGTGCAGTTACTTTACTACGTGCATACTATAAATATTTTGGGGGTAAAATAAGGCGGAACCAAGGGAAGCGGCATTGCCAGATTGACATGTAAGAACTTCAGAATCGGTTTTTGATGAATCAAAAATGGGGAAAATAAGTATTTAGTGTTATAATTTAATATGAAAAAAGTATGTACAGTAACTCGTAAACTTAAAATTTGGCAACGCTACATCTATCGACCATAGAATGTGCCTCAATGTTGGGGGAAAACAAAGAACCATTTGTCCCGTCTCTTCAGGTTAAATGTCTTTGGGTAAAACAATAACTACGCCTCAATAATCGGTAACAAAATTAAATATCTAACAAATGGAAATAATATATATGCTACAAATACTGTGCTAAAAATCAAGTTCTTAAAGAGACAATTAACGACTTTTAGTGTGGATATAAGAAGCCGATACACGCATTGTATTTGATCTTTCAAAAACTAGCGCAAGTAATATTAGCATCAGAGCATCGGATACTGACATTGCTGTGATAACCCTTGGAAATATGGGAAAAATTAATGAACGAAACATGAAAAAAATTTGGATGGGTCTTATATCAAACAATTCATTATGGTATATCAATTTAAGCAAATTGTTTGAAACTTTACAGTCTAATCTGTGTAGGGCCTTGCCAGCTTTTCATGCATTCACTGGATGCGATTATACATCAGCTTTTTATGGCAATGGAAAGAATCGCCCCTTTAAATTCTTATCAAGCTGCGAAGGAACTCAAAGGGCATTTTCTTCGCTGGGCTCATCCAAAGATATTCCGGAAGACATTTGTATTGTAATAAAAAAATATCGAAAAAATCATCCATTATTGCCCAAAGATACTGACTTTAAATTATAAGAGGGAAAACCAAACTCAAATTCTACACTATCAAAATAATTATAATTTGTCCCAGGTTACATGTTTCGCCTTATTAGGGGCATCATCAGACCTATAAAATATAATTAAATTAGAAAAAACCTAAAAATACAATAACCAAACAGCTCTCCCAACATGCGTTCTTTCACCTCACAACAACAAATGACACGATAACAATGACTACTGCCGAGATATACACCAAACAAATATAAAATTTAAAAAATATAAAATTTAAAACTTAGAACTATGAGTGTCATCTACAAGTAAGCCATTTGGATATACACAAATACCAAAGATCAATTTTACAGGAATCTGCAACCTAGCGTATTTAAAATTTGAAGTGCGCGACATCTAAAAGTAAACTATAACAGGACGTAGAATAGTATATTATTTTATATGGAGGAAAAGTAATACTTTTCATGGCGCGCTCGTGTTTAACAGCCGAACGGAGTGAGGCTGGTAATAGAGAGCAAGCCATGAAAAGTAACTTTTCCTCCAAATAAAATATGCTGTTTTTTCTTCAAATGTCGACAAATTAATGCAAAAACGTCTCTTTTTAATAGTAATAATAATTATTATTAAAGATAAGTGGGTTCGCAAGGCGGCTTAGACCGGTGCGGTGTCGGTGAATAGGCTCACTTTGTTTCTATAGTAATGTCACATAAAGCTGTCAGTGGACACTGTCAACAATAATTATTTTTTTTAAATTGCGGCTTGGATTGCATTTTAATTCCGTATTGATAAGCAGTTATTGAGTAAGTTCGATTAAATAATAACCAATTTGTTCCTAAATTAATGATTTTTAGAAATGCAGTCACAAATTGAGTGATAAATACAAATTTTAGTTTAATAACTCTTGAGTTGTTGACGCTTATTTTGATGTTTGTTTGTATTGTATCTATGTTGATATGACAACACTTTTACCTCCGCCGGCAGAAAAGTGAAAAGTAAAGCTCCGGCGGAGGAAAAACGAAACTTCACTGCCGCCTACACAGTCGAGTAATGATGGATTTACTGACGTTTGAAGAAAAAAATTATTATATATCGCACCGCTAGGTGTCCTTTAAATTATTAAAAATGAGATGACCTTCAAATGTAAAGCGGTCATTCACACATGTGATGTCAGGACTTTTAAAAGCTCTTCCTATTTCTAAAGTTTCCAAAAGGTCTAGTTTTTGCTTTTGTCACATGTGTGGATAACCCTCACATTGTCCTCAGGTGGAAACG
>MU189326.1:6246-52927 GCA_016904865.1 Pissodes strobi | reverse complement strand
AGTCGCTGGTAAGGGTTTTTCTGATCTAAAGTGGGAGACAAGGGTACGAATAATTAATCTTAATGAATTTATAATTCATAATGATGAATTTTATTTATCTTTTTTCATTTTCGATATGTTTTCAAAAAAATATGTGTTTTTTTAAACTGCTGATTTTATGTAATTTTAAAATTTTACAATGTGACCTAATATTTTGAATGTAGTTTCTACTAATGCTATAGACAGACTTAGATGTTTTCTTCGCTGCTTTCCCCTTGAAAACTGTCAAAATTCACTGGCGCATTTTGTCAACACTAAATGAGATTTCAGGTAAATATATTTATTTGTTTACCACAAAAATTATATGCAGGAAACGAAATTTTACCCGGAAATATACCATAAAATCGGCACCAAAAATTTTCGGATTTAGACCGAATTTTCCGACTTCAAATCGTTTTCAAAAAACCAATTAAATGAGGCAGTGAGTTCCAAAAGTTGCCTCATCTAAAACCCTAAATTTTGAGCAATCACATAAAATCTGTATCTTTTAACCTATTAAGTAATAATGCCTTGCGAGATTGGTGCAAATTGTAGAATAAATTAAAGATTTATTATTGAAAGGTAAAAATACATTCATCAAATAGTATTAGAGATGCTAATTTAAATAAAATGGATAACAACACCACAACATGTGTACAATTTATCGTGCTTCACGGCATAATTTGGTGATAACATCCTGTATGTCCGTAGTAAGATTGAACCATAATTAAAACTCAAATAAATTTAGTTTACCCCAGGTAAACAGCAATTTGTGCATTTAAACCATTGTATTTCAGTTACTCCTTAGTCCTAACCAGGATTGTCGGCAGAATAGATTCCGTTATATGCAACAATCGCTAGAAAGCAGGTTGTCACTCCGTCAAGGAAATCGTTATTAATCGTTCTCAATTTAATATATCTTTGTCTCCGTCAATGTTGTAAACAACAATAGGTCAGATATAGAAAGAACATATTTCCACCCTCTCAAATGCATCCGCTTCCGCGATTTCCCGGTGTATTCTCACTGCCGCGCCGGTAGGAAAAATTCGATTTTACTTTTAGTGCCTGGCAAACACTCAACCGTGAAGCATTGATCCAGCCATCATTCTGCTTGAATTTGGCGCCAAAAACATAAGCCGCTGCCCTGCTTGACGCCAAGATGTTTAGTTAATTTAATTAAAGAAGTAATAAAGTACCTTACAAGCACTCACTCAAGAGACAACGATCCAGTCACCGCTCTGTTTGAGTTTGACGCCAAAAACATCAGCCCCTGTCGCTACCCTGTTTGACACCACGTTTTTCTCTTTGGTTTGCACTGATGTTTAGAAAATATCTGCTGTACTCTATGTTACCTTTTTTCAACACTGAATTATGAACTCTTTGGGCGTTTTAAGGCATTCTCTCGAGACAATACAACTCGTACCGTCTCTCCTATTGAAAATAGAAAAAGGAAAAAGGGCGGATGGAAATTTGTAGTAGAGAAATCTATTCCTCTCCTCGAGATTCGAATCAACTGTTCGAAGCCTTATGTCCCTGGTGAAGTAAAGTTGAGAGAATCGCAGAAGTAAAATCACAAGGTATTTTGTGTGAACGAAAAGACAGTTCCAGCCATCGCTCTAGTTGAATTTGCCGCCAAATATTTATGTTTATTTTTTCCCAACAAAAATTACAAAATTATAGTTAAAAGAACATAAGAAAATGTTAATGGAAAAACAAAATTCAAGATTTAAACGATTAAACCATCATCTTCCACGCGCATTTCGCCTAACTCTTCTTCATATTCTCGATCTTGTTCACGATCCGCATAATTTCTGAGTACCTGCTTGTAGTATTTTAACTCATATCATGAAAACAAATTATTATTTCTTGCCAACGTTTCGAATTATATTAATTAAATCATCATCGGGGCTCTGTTAAGACGAGAAAGCCACTTTTAGAATATTTAGTTCATTTTTACAATTTGATAAAAAAAAAACCGGCGTTATGCCAAAAACAAATTGTTTAATAAAATACAAATCAATAAATAAAAAAACAACACACAAAAAAAACGGGTTAACGAAATGAAATAACAAAAAGGATTTCTAATGATAAAATATGTTAGAACAAGTAAAAAACAACAGCCAAATTTCACAACGTAATATAAGGAGGACTGTTGAACTCTGTACTATATTTTGTTGAAAAAATATAGTAGGTACAAACAAAAATTTTAAAATTACATAAAATCAGCAGTTTAAAAAAACACATATTTTTTTGAAAACATATCAAAAATGAAAAAAGAGAAATAAAATTCATCAATATGAATTATAAATTCATTAAGATTAATTCAATATCATAGCAGAATTGAACTAGCAATTAAATATCTTACGTTTTCCATTTAATCAATTTTTATCTCTTATAGTGTTCAAGATCCCAAATACATTCATATCCTTTTCAGACACACTGTATGTGAAGAACCTAGAATGATGCTTCAATTTATCACATTATACCATTAGAATATGCATATTATTAGAGCCTCCAAAGGGCTTACTGGCCAAAATCACATCCAAAAATTGGTCACTATCTCCCGGTCTATATGCAAGAACGCTTGGGGAAATGTATTGACATTTGTGTAATTTGTTTAATAAAATCCAAATTTGATTTATGTAATTATGAGTATAATTTAATAATATTAAAAATTAATTAAAAATTTGACTATTCTTTTTAAATGAATACATTGTTATTCATTTACATACAATGCGGCGTGGCAAATAGTGAATACTGTCTAACTTCCCTGCATGTATCTCACAAACAAAATGATTTTTGACAAACGTTTATTATAGAAAGTTTTCTCTTCATATTTCGACCCAACAATTTCGATCCCAGAATTAGGGGCAATATGGCAACAAACCAAAATTGCAAAAAAAAACGCAAGACCGCAAGAGTCTTGCATGATAGGTCTTGGTCTTGCGTAAGTCTTGCAATACTAGGTCTTGGTCTTGCATAAGTCTTGTACTACTCGGTCTTGGTCTTGGTCTTGCAGACTTGGAGCTGGGCTTGGTCTTGGTTTTGGTCTTGCTTCTTCTGCAAGACCGAGACTAAGACCGCAAGACCAGTCTCGCTCATCACTATGGAAGTTCATTTGGTACAAAATAAAAAGTTTTTCCGTTTTTAAGAAATGGTTTAAAACATTTCAAATCACTCTTGGCGGTTGTTTCAGCTCCAATGACTACATAATTTTTGTCTTTAAAATAATCATTCTCTTTGCTGCAACACACTGAAAATATAACTGATAGGGGTTTCTCACATTTTCTCCTTTATTTCCTTTGTAAAGTAACCAAGTAAGTCTAATCACTCATTGTCAAGAATTGGCGACCTAGAGTACTGAAGTATATTTATTTTAATAATTGACTAAATTCAAAAGTTCATTATAACCAACAACCTACAATTTTTTGGAAATAAATCAATTTTCTGTTTACCTATCTACTTGTTTCATTTAGTTAGCTTTTAGTATCAGTGCTCCAAAAAGGAAGAAAATGATTCGTTTAAATTTATCTTTATTTTAGATATGAATTAAATCCTGGTTTTATTATTATTTTTTTATTATTAGTGGTAAATTTCTGACGTCCACCGCTCATTCATTATTCACATTTCAATTTTGTTGCCAAGCCTAAGCTAAAACGAGTTCCATATTTCAACTTGGAGATTTTCCGACTTGTGCCGCCTACAAGTTGTTGGCGCCTTAAATAAATACCCGCCCTCTTCTCTCCATTCGCTATATGCGTTACACAACGCGACATCTGGTGATACAAATGTGACGAATTTCTTAGATACGTAACACGTCAAGTACATGGGAAACGAGTGAAAATTCAAGAAAAATTACTGATTTTAGTGCAATATAATTACTTCTGCAGATAATACGTTGTCATATGAGAATATTTATCGATTCGCATGAAAAAAGGATAAGTTCGATAGTCAATTTTGTGTGTATTCAGCATAATTCTAAAACTTTGCAGGTTATGAAAGCGTAAACATGAGAATATTACAATGAATGAAGACGATTTAGAATAATTTACTTTTTCAAACTGAAATTAAATTATTAAATATATTTTTTCTACGACTGCCCTGAAAATAGACAAAAATGCACTAACAACTGCTCTTGAAAACTGGACATTTCAAACATCGTGTGAAAAGTATACTTTACACACGGCGTGTGCAAAGTATGCTTTTCACACGGTACATGCCTATCCGGGTATTTTATTAAAGGGCTTCGCCTCCGTTTTAGAGCTTCGCCCTCAGAGGTCCCATTCCCAGATCCCTAAAAAGGGGGCCCAATTTTAGGGCTTCACCCCCCCCAAAAGCCCCTTTATGCAAAACTGTAGAAAATGGGACTCATACCAGGGGCCCCTCTTAAGGCTTGGACCCAATTTTAGGGCTTTGCCCCCGGGGGCTCCATTCCTAAATCTATAAAAATGAGACTCCTGTACCATAGGCCCCATTTTAAGGTTTCGCCCCCTGGGACCTCATTTTAGGGCTTAGCCCCCGGAGCCTCTTTTTCAAAATATTTGGATAATAGGGACCCCACACCGGTGGCCCCATTTTAGGACTGTGCCCCTAGTTATAGTTTAGCGAGAATCTCTTACTCACGTAGCTTCTTTCGCTAGGAATAAAATTTTCTGTTAAATCAATAATAAAAAAGTTTCCCATATAACATGTAATTTTCTACCACACTTCCAGTGGGGCACCCTGTATGGAGCAGTCGTAGAAGAGGTATAGTGTGCTATACGTGCTGAAAAGACTTTTCACACTCATGAGACTTTATGACACTCGCCTACGGCTCGTGTCACCAAACTGTCTCATTCGTGTGAAAAGTCTTATTTTCATCACTTGTTGCACAATATACTATTTTCTACGACTGTCCTGAAAATAGACAAAAACGCACTAACAACTGCTCTTGAAAACTGGACATTTCACACGCTTATTTGGGTATTTAGATTAAAGGGCTTCGTCTCAATTTTAGAGCTTAGCTCTCAGAAGCTCCATTTTCGGATCTCTAAAAAAGGGGGCCCAATTTTAGGGCTTCACACCCACAGAAGCCCCTTTTTTGCAAAACTGTAGAAAATTGAACTTTCATACCAGGGGCCCCTTTTAAGGCTTGAGACCCAATTTTAGTGTTCGCCCCCGGAGGCTCCATTCCTAAATATGTAAAAAATGGGACTCCCGTACCATAGGCCCTATTCTAGGGTTTCGCCCCTGTGGCCCCATTTTAGGATTTCGCCCCTTTTCCAAATGTGTCTAATATGAGGCCGGGGGCCGCATTCAAAAGTTTCGCCCTCCGAGGGCCCCATTTTAAAATCTGTGAAAAATGTGCCTCGCACCAGGGGGCCCATTTCAGGGCTTTGGGCCTCAAGGAGCCCCAAATTAGGGCTTCACCCCGGATGCTCCCTTTTCCAAATATGTAAAAAGCCATAAGAGGAGACCGCCGGTGAATGGCGCCTTTTTCCAAAGATATGAAAAGGATAACTACAAAAATTAAGGGCGAAACCCTAGAATGAGGGACGAAACCCTAAAAGGACGCCCCGGGTAGGGCGTTGTCCCAGCCCTGGCATCTCAATATCTACTCATTTAAAGATAAGATGCTTGATATATTATATTATAATAAACATATAATATCAATATTATTCACACATAGAAAAGAGTTATCAAACTGATGGAATTGACGTTATTTCAAGAGCATATTGTCTTTCATATGTGCCAAAAGAATATTACTTTGTGTGTAGAGAAGTATTTCTTCACCTCAGCGGATTCAAATCAAAAAATATATATCTGGAATTGACCAATCCAATTTTCCTCGACATCATTTCAAGAACAGAATTACATCAATAAAAAGTAGGCCGATTTTTGATATAAGACCAAAACTTTTGAAGCAATAGATCGTAAATTTTGAATTGAGAGAACTAGTTGCTTAGTTTTAAATACTATGCTCTTTCCTTGAGACATTTATTACTTTACGTGAGAAAGCTGTCTCATCAATCCGAGATAAGCAATTTCTCATTTCCAGATAAGATTCTCTTTTTGAGAGGTCTATTTCTTCACAAGAATGCTCAGTTTGTTCATTACATGAACATACTATTGCAGTTCTAAATATCAGTAGTATCTCAAATTGAGAGGATATGGTTACATATCTGAGTGCGGCTTGCTTTGATGTGATATCATGATATCTCGACATGAGACCTTTTTTCTCAACCCATGGATCTCACGTTCTTTTATTAAGATAAGTATATTGTTCTATTGAGAATGTATTTCCTCATTTCAAGTCTAGGTTGAAATTATTTTAAATTAAAAACATTCTTAGAAAATAAAAACTTTATTCTACAAACTAATGAAATTATACAAATAAGCTATTTCAATACATGCATGGCATGTATTGTAAATATAAATATTTACCTATTTTCTACTCATTTTACTACTAAACCATTGACTTAATTTGTCTTCAAATATTGATTGTAGACTCAACTTTGGAATCAATTCTGCTGTCACACTAGTTTTATTACTCAAAAGTCTTAAATTGTCCATATTGAACCCATGTTCTGAAAAACATATCTTGTCTTCATTATAAAAATAAATACCTAGATATATACAGGGTGTTCAGCTAACGATGGGTCTCGGCCATATCTTAAAAGTATTAGTCCTAAATTCATGAGAAAAATATTTAAATAAATCGACCGAGAGCTGATCACCCTGTATACATGAAATCTTAACAAAATTTTTAGGACAGACTGCTCTATTTAAAAAAAATATATAAAAAAAAATTAATAAAAAAGTGGTAAAATTGAGCCCTTATTTAAACTTCAGAAAAAAATATATAAAAATATCAAAAGAAAGAAAATTGCTGTATATCTAAAAATTAATTGCCAAAATGCCCGACTTTCAACTGTCAATATTTCGTTAACAGCTAAAGATAGGTATAGAATATTATAAACAAAATGTGTCCAGTTTTCTCTAGAGAATCAAAAAGTGTAATAATATACAGGGTGTTCCATTTAAAAAACAGTTCATCCTTGGCGTAAGTCTTTTGTTTTTGGTTCAGTTTTTGAATTCAGCAGAAAAAAAAACAGTGAATTGCTATTGATTTGTTTTTAAAATACAGAGAAGGTCAAAAATAAGGCCATGTTCAGTTTTCGCTGTAACACCCTGTACATAGTACATATCACAATTATTATTTCAAAGCTTCATACTTTCCAAGACATTTTAATGGAGACTTTAAATTTGCGCCATCTTATGCATACTAAGAAAATAGAAATAAAACTAATCAGCAAATTCCCTGAAAACTTTTCAATGAAGTTGTCGGGGATTCCAAAAGATCTCAACAGGCCTTAAATATTAAGATTTGTTATTAATGTTTACTGAAAAATAGGTAAAAAATAGAAGAAAGCATATTCAGTTCACATTATTCATGTTCAACTTTTTTCTTATTTGTGCGTTTCTTGTCTGAATAATTTTGAAACACCCAGAAATATTGTCAAATATAATAATTCATAAAGCTATTAACTAATTATCACCCTGTCCCAAGTTTGAACTTGAACTTGGGAATTATTTAATAAACATTAAAAGCAAACTATAAACAACGCGAGCAGTCAACGGGAGCGATTATGAACCTTAAGCATGCAATGATCAGCAATTTCTCTAATATAAATACACTGGCAAACCTTCAGTTCGTCAGACTTTTGGTCTCACCTAAACCAGCTCCAGGGTTAGTCACATGACTGCTTTTGGTTCAATCCGCTCTTTGGTTAGTCACATGATTGCCAAAATTATAATCCTTTTCCTACCCCAAACCTAGTTCTTGGTTAGCCACATCGACTGCTAAGACTAGGGGTTTCATTAACCACAGTAGAAAAGTCGAGTCTGCCAAAGTTCTTCGAGTGAAGTTTCTAAGTAGTCTGTCAAGTAGTTCAAAGTGTAGTGTCCAAGTGCTCTTAGATACCTTAACATTAAATAAAACGCAACACAACATAAGATAAACTATATTTACAAAGCAGTGACCAAAAAGACCTATAAACAATTCATAAAACATACCTCAAGTCGAGAAAGCATGCGCACCTTAATAATTGGGTATAGGCTAGTCTCATTAAGTTTCTGACCAGTAAACGCTGTTAAAACTCTATCGTTGGGTCTTTGACCAATACACATTGTTAATCCTTTCTCATTTAGTTTATCTAATATGCTTTATTGATTTTTTAAGTGCTTTCTTTATCTTCGCTTCTCACCTTACGTAAAGAATCCCGTACTACCATCGGAGTTATACCCCTGCACGCTGAGTAAGGCGTGGCATCGCGATTCAAACGTATGATGACAGACTGGTGGAGGCATTAAGAAAAAATTAAAAGAACTGTCATCACGAATACTCGCGACAATATTATTAGTTCTCTTTAGTAGTATACTTAAATAACCAAACTGTTTCAAAAACCAATTTCGAAAATCTTCAATCTTGCACTGAAATTTTGCAGCTTTGTGAAACGCATGTAGCTAAACAAAATGAAGTCAAAGATCGAAAATGTGCAGTGATGCGAGCCATGAAAATCTTAGGATTTATATCACATCACATCAGCACCGAATTTGAAGGCCTACGAACAGGGTTTTTGTTAAATATAAAAAAATCTTACCTTTTATAGAGTTCACAAAAGAAAACACACATAAATCCCTCACGGGAACACGTTGTAGGTATTATACACAGCAGAGCACGCCGCGCCACAAGACAAATACAAACTTAACAAAATAGGACAAACTGCCGATTCACAACGCATTCATAGCAGTCTTTTTGGCTCGTCGATTCAATTGAATAGACAAAGATGGGCGGCATACCGTACCAGATTTGTACGTACCACTTTCTCAAACTGAGAGCAATCATCCTCCAAATAAAATAATATTGTTACGGCTAGCCTAACAACCATCCGAACGTTTTTGTGCTACCCTATAGAACTACGAACTGAGCTCATTTCGTTTTTTATATCTATTTACCTCATTGGTTATTTCATTGCGCCGTGCCGCTCGCTTCTATGTCTGTATGAGTCATCGCCCGGCCGCGCCGGCTGCGAAGATTCAGGATCGCTGGAATTATCTCGATGGCCTCGTCGGGATCATATAGAGTGGCCTCGGAATACTTCCCGAATATTCGTGATTGATTTAAGATTATATATAAGCAGACCTAAGGCGAATGTTAGGCAGTCGGATAGTCAGTTAATCATTGAGTGTTGAATAGATATTAGTTGTAAAGTTATAAGAGTAGTATAGAGTGTTAAATTGTATACAGTGGTAGTGAATAAAGAGAGTATTAGTTGAAAATAGCAAAGGTGTAATTCTGTTAAGAACCCACCGGAAAAACGTAACATTTGGTGTCAGAAGTGGGATTGTGAAGGGACCGGACTTGCGAAGTATTTTTCGAGGAAAGAACAGGTACAAGTACGTCGACGAGACCGTTTGATTGGTGGATTCTGGTAAAAGTTTCTATGGTCAATACAAGGCAACAAGCGGCAGAAATGGAGCAAATTAATAAAATGTTGGCCGATTTCATGGAAAATCTAAATGCTGAGAGACAAATAGAACAGGACCGGCTGCAGAAAATTTTTCAAGATCAAGAAGATAAAAAGCAAGCGGATCGGGAAGAGGATGAACGTCAAAGGCAAGCAGAACAGGACAGGCTTCAGAAAATTTTGCAAGACCAAGAAGACAAAAGACAAGCAGAACAGGACCGGCTTCAGAAAATTTTACAAGACCAGGAAGAGAAAAGGCAAGCAGAGCAGGACCAGCTTCAGAAATGGATGCTGGATGTAATTGTAGGCGAGCAAGGAAAATTACAGAAAATATTGGACGGACAAAATGAGAAATTTGAAAAAGAAGTAAACAATATTCAAAAAGAAGTTGGAAATGTACAAACAGAAGTAGGAGACGTACAGAAAGAAATGAAGAATCTACAAGCAGAATTTATCAGACTAAAAAATCAAGGATCCACCGAGAGGGTATTCGCCACAGGACAACATGTCAAACCTCCAACGTATGACGGTCAAACATCGTGGATAATGTACAGAAGGCAATTTGAAGCCGCTGCTGTCGCCAACGGTTGGAATAACGAAGAAATGGCTACATCACTAGTGGTTGCGCTTCGTGGATCTGCCCTGGAACTATTACAGACTATTCCCATTAGCCAGCAGGGGAAATATGACATACTTGCAGCTGCCCTGGAAAGACGATTTGGAGACCAACATAGAAGACAACTGTATCAGGCACAAGTTAAGTCCCGACACTAGAAGCCTGGTGAAAACCTGCAAGAGTTTGAGGCAGACGTCAGACGTCTCGTTCAGTTGGCCTATCCGGGAGCAACGGAAGAATTTCAAGAGGAACTTGTTGCTGAATATTTCGTGGACGGTGTCAGAGATCCAGAAACTCAGAAGATGTTACGTCTAGCCAAATTTGATAGCAACCGTGAAGTTTTGGGTAGAGTTCTGGAAATCGAGGCGGCCTGTAACATCTCTAAGCCAGCAATCAGGGACGTATTCATCAAGGAAGAAAATTTGGCGAATAGTTGTGAACTAACTGAAATGGGCGGTATTTTGAAGAAATTAACCGAAGTTCTTCAGGCCACGGGGAGATTCCGGGAGTCACTAGAAGTTAGGCCATACAACCGTAATCAGTGCTATAGATGTGGCAAGACTGGACACTAAAAAGGAACTGTCGAGTACAAAGATTCCAGGAGCCAATAATAGGTCACATAACCGAAATACATCAAATCAGTGCTATAGATGTGGAAAGACTGGACATTTCAGAAGGGACTTTCGAGTACGGATATTCCGGGAGCCAACAGAAGTTAGACCATGTAATCGAAAGGCTATAAATCAGTGCTATAGTTGCGGCAGGACTGGGCATTTCAAAAGGGACTGGCAAGTACAAAGATTCCGGGAGCCACTAGAAGATAGGCCACGTAACCGAAATGTTTCAAATCAGTGCTATATATGTGGCAACATTGGGCATTTTAAGAGAGACTGTCGAGTACAACTACGACCTACAGCTCCATCCAGAGACAACAGGGGTTCAACGCCAATTCAGGAAGAGTTGCAACAATATAACTTTAAGGCTAAGCACAGGGAAGGAAGATGGCATAGTAATACAGGTGCTTTATCCAGAAGGGCATCTGAGGATAATTATAAACATCGCCAAAGAATTGACCAACGAGAAGGAAAGGAAAGAGCAGCTTGATGATAATGAAATATCACTACTACTGAAAGCTAAGGAAGAACGTCAACCAAGACCAAGCTGGAGAGATATTTCAACTAAGGGTTTTACTTTTAAATCTCTGTGGGCTCAGTGGGACTCCCTGGTAGTTGAAAATGGGCTCCTTAATCGAGCCTGGGAAAGCGCCGATGGCAAAGTAGTGAAGACGCAGTTAGTGGTACCAAGGAAGAGGGTATCGGAAGTTCTGGACGAAGTACATAATAGAAAGTTTGGTGCTCATCTTGGAGTTAAAGGAATGATTGACAAGATCCGCGACAGATTTTACTGGGTCAACTACTGCCAGGATGTTAAATCATGATGCCAGCAGTGTTCAACCTGTCCCTCAAGTCAAGGACCCCAGACAAGATCCAGTGGGAAGATGAAACAGAATGATGTGGGACTACCGTTTGAACGTCTCGCCAGTGACCGAATGAAGGCTCGATATAATCTCCAAGCTAACTCTAGGGGATTTCGGATGAACGATAAAGTCTGGTTATATAATCCGCAAAGGAAGACAGGAAGATCTCCCAAGCTAACACCAGTATGGGAAGGACCCTATACGGTCATCAAAAGAATTAATGACGTTGTGTATAGAATTCAGCGTAGCCCCAGAAGCAAACTGAAAGTTGTCCACCTCGACAGGTTGAAAGCATATCACGGACATGAAGTAGCTGATCGGGACGATCAGAATTAAGAGGGAGGCAATGTTACGGCTAGCGTAACAACCATCCGAACGTTTTTGTGCTACCCTATAGAACTAGCCGCCATGGCGCTCGCTTCTATGTCTGTATGAGTCATCGCCCGGCCGGCTGCGAAGATTCAGGATCGCTGGAATTATCTCGATGGCCTCGTCGGGATCATATGAGTGGCCTCGGAATACTTCCCGAATATTCGGGATAGATTTAAGGTTATATATAAGCAGACCTAAGGCGAATGTTAGGCAGTCGGATAGTCAGTTAGTTCAGTTAATCATTGAGTGTTGAATAGATATTAGTTGTAAAGTTATAAGAGTAGTATAGAGTGTTAAATTGTATACAGTGGTAGTGAATAAAGAGAGTATTAGTTGAAAATAGTAAATTTGTAATTCTGTTAAGAACCCACGGGAAAAACGTAACAATATTCTCTAAGAAGAAACACATGTTTGAGTTAGAAATGAAAACAAATAATTTTTCCTCGAAGTCGTCGGATCTCGAAACGAGGAATGCGGGTTCTCAGTTTAAAAAACATGGTGTTTGATATGTAGATGCTCAAATCAAGCACCTCTTACTTAATTTTGACGTTAAAAGTTTCATTATGAAAACATATCATGAGATATTTTAAATCCCAATCTGAACTTCACATGTTCTTATGGCGAGGAAAAGTATTTCAAAATAAATATTTATTTCTTCATAAGGAGAAGAATGATCTGAATTCCTCGCTGTTTTTAGATCAAGAGATCTTTTCTATGTGTGTTTGCAGTCGCATAAAAAGCATAGAATGCAACGCGTGTGAAAAGTGATTTTCAACACTTGTTGCACAATATACTATTTCAGGATTATTAGTGCAATGGACATGATCATAAGTTATGATACTTACTTTTGTTTTCTTACGTCAATCCACTTTCTGCTTTGAGCTAATTTATGTTTAACTGTTGGAAAACAGTAAAATTTATACTTACAATTTTTCGTATTATTCGCACAATTTTTGTCACAGCATCTAAGATAATCCATTATATCAAAGATTTCGATGTATTCCACGTGTATATTTGTCCGGTATGGTAGCTAAATAAAGTTCCACATTTCTCCGACTCGCGCGCACGATCGTTCGTCATTTCCCTCGCTACCCTGACGAACAGAGCGAATATTTGAGCTAGAGTCTAATTTTCACGCTTCGCCGACAACTCGTTCTGGCCTACGCATCGGTAATTGCAAATTTTCTTAAGATGAATTTAAAATTTTTAATTACACATTATTCGCTCTCGGTTTCTTTTAATCTGAAGTGAATGTAACTAAATAAAATTAGAAGACAAGAAAGAGCGTGACAATCCTTAAAAAAATGGGATGAGCAACATAGCAATAGAAAAAAAAATTAGTTAATTTACTATTTAAAGCTATGTATTATAGTACTTCATAAATTCCAGGGTGACCTTTCATCAGCTGCGTATTCATGACAATTTTGTGAGCAGTATATCTAAAAGAGGAAAGTAATTTTCAATAATAGTATAAAATGCATACCTATATCTATGTCTCGTCTACAATCGCATGTAGAATTCATCAGCAAAAAATGCTGAAAAAAGTCCAGCTCAGATACATTCTAATATTTCAATTTTGTCCTTTAGACCACCTAATAATTTCTTAATGTTAAATCGGTACTTTGGCTACTTTTCACCTTGGTAGCAAGGAGATCATTAGAGATGGAGTAAAATGAATTGTATAGGAATTCTGGTGTGAAATTCAAGTTTTTCATTGGTTTTATTATGGAATCAATGAAAAAAAAACAGCTAAATTATGTCATGTAAAGCATGAAAACGACCATAAAGGGGTAATTTGCTAAAATTATCTTCTTTAATTTGTTGGTCAGATAAAATATCGATTCTAGAGGGGTCATGCCCGCATGCCCCGACTGTTAAGACAGCCTTCGGCTTAATCGCTTTTTTCAAATTTGAAATTAAAAACCACCCACTATAAATATACCAATAAAATAAATATGAAACCTAAGCAATAAATTAGGTACATGATATATACAGTGTAAAATTGTATAAACCTTTTTCAAATTTTAACACCACGTAGTCCCACGGCGCGGCGGCGGCGGCGCCAGATGGTATAAAACAGGTGTCCGCAGATGTATACAGAAATGTATACGGTGTCCCCAAAGCCCAATTTTTTATCTTAAACACAAACAGTGAATGCGTATAACCAAGATAGCAGTTTGTTATAAAACATACCACTCCGTGCAGTGGTGCGCGTTGAAAGCTCCCCCGCTGAGCGTTTTTATATCTTCGAGTGTCTGATAGGGAACGCTCAAGTGAAGTCGCGTTATCATGCTTAATGGGTACGCGTGGATTTTATTATTGCCTGTAATCCTTAGTAAAACGTCTTCACTTCGGCTTATGTGTAATATATCAAATGTACAGGGTTGTCGAACAAAGTGGCAATATCTTAGTAATATTTTTAATCGGAATTTTAGCTATACAAAACTAAACTGGGGACTCAAAACTGGCGTATCGTTTAATGCCATATTTTATGCCAATAAAAGCACGCAATTTCTAAAACTGAGATGAAAGAATTTTTGTAATAGAAATCCAAATAGAATACTCAATATTTTTTATTGTAATTGTACAGCCACCCAAATCAAGCGGTCGTAGCACAGTCCTTTTGTGTAAATTTAAATAAGCGCTGCAGTAAGTTTTATATGGAATATACAATTTTTTGATTTACAGTGGAAACGATACGGTAGGTGCACGGTAGGCGCACAGTCGGTGCACAGTCCTATATCCTTGAGCGGTCGCGGTCCCGTCGCATCGGGGTCCATGTAGCCTCGGCCGCGAGGTGTGAAGTTCCTTCTCATGTTTTATAATGTATGCATGCGCACTATACATTCTCGAATTCGTCTCGCTCGCCTCGCGTTGTCCTCCGATCTTTTCCATAAGATATCGAGATACCGGGATCCGCCATTACTTCCTGTAATGTGTCGGTCAAATTGGGGCAAAATTGCGCATTAAGGTGCTTAATAATATACCGTTTCGAAAGTTAGAAAATTACAAGTATTTCCGGAAATATCTGGATAAAACCGAAATATTGAAAAATTGTTTTATTTTTTCTTGAGGTCTCTCTCTCTCTCCCTCTCTCCCCCCCCCCCCCCCCCCCCCCTTCCTCCCTCCCTCCCTAAATGTTTGTTATTAATGTTATATGTATTTGTTACTTTATAATACTGTCTTTCTCTCTGTAATTTGAAGGTACCATACGCTAAATAAAATAATTATTTCGGAAGCATTGTCAACAACAAGGGAAACATTGATGAGGAGATCCAACATTGCATTAATAGCACCACAGGGCCTTTTGGAAGCTTAGTTATAGAGTTTTTGATAACCATGACCTTTTTATATCCACCAAGGTTGCCGTGTATAGAACAATAGCTATTCCAGCATTAACATATACCTGTGAGACCTGGGCCTCATGCAGAAGATATATTCTGCCATAATAATGAAAAACGCAGTAACCTGAGAAGTTTAAAGCGAGTTTTGTGGCGAAATAAATATTTTTTCTACTACCGTGCGTAAAATACTCACTTTACGCACTCTCTAAGATTTGTAAAATAGGCTTTTTTAATGTACAGTGCGTAAAGTAAGGTATTTTACGCACTAGTGCGTAAAGTAAAGCTGACATATTTTTTGACGTTTACTGACATATTTTTTGACGTTTAGGGCAGTGCGTAAAATAATATATTTTACGCACTAGTGCGTAAAGTAATATAACATTATTTTTATTTTTTCATATATTTTTCGATAGTAGAAAAAATTTTGTATGCTACTCATGTGTAAAGTACCCTTTTTTTATTCATGGGATTGTCGCATTCGCCTACGGCTCATGCGACAATATTCCCATTCATAAAAAAAGATTCACTTTACACACTTGTTGCATAAATAACTATTTTTAACTGTTATTGATGCGATTGCAAAATATAGTATCTTATGACCTTATTAAACAAGTTTTAGTGATACTTTGGTATTTTGATAATGTGTTATTGATGAAAATGCGTTTTTGTTTAGTATCTCATTATTTGTTATCGAACATTTGCTAAGAAAAAATGCAGTAACTCACACATTTAGGCCTAGTTACTGCGGTTTTGCTTAGTAGCTTTTGATGTGCCGCCATTGAGTTAAATTGTAGGAAAAGCTGATCATACATAAGATTTTTGATAATACTGATTGATTTAAGCTTCGTTCCGAATTAAATTAATAAAACTAGATTCCTTGACCAAACAGTTAAAATTCTGAAATTTAGAATATCTCTTCTATTTAAAAAGTTATAGTCTTTTGAATAATTGCCTGTAATTTAAGCTTATACGTGGAAACTGTGTAAAGAAATTACTTATGGACGAAAATTATGAAGCCTGAACAAAAAAGACGTATTCATCTGAACAATATATTGATACAATAATAATATACAAAAATTAAGTCTATTCGAACGATTCGTTGAGATCAGTGGATCGAGGATTTTCCTCCAACGAAATCCAAAATTGTTTGGTTTCTTCCCTCATCAGAGGACATAGTTTCTGAATTATGACTTCTTTTTTTAATTTATTTATGCCTCTAGCTCGATTCCTAGGTGTCGGTAGAATGATCCCTTCTTTTTCAGCTTTAACTTTTAAAAAAAAATATCTCTATAGAGTTAGCCATATCGTAGTTTTTAGTGTAAGTTAAAGAGTATTTTCCACGTTTTACAACGACTGACGTCATTTCAGAAATGTAGGGACGTGGTTCGGTTTTCTTTATTTTTACCTGTGACGTATTGTCTAGCCAATCGTAGAAATTATTTGGTCTCATTTCTAGAGTTATAACTTTTCCAGAGTTTGCTGCCTGCACAGCATCTTTGTAATCTCTGAAATCACATATACTACCTTTGTGCTTCATAGAAAGTTCCACCTGGTGGTGGAAACTGTCGGCACTCATATATGAATGTCCAGGTTCAAAATATTTGATTGTTATTTCTTCTGCTGCGATTTCCGAGGAATTAACTACAAATACAAGGAAGCTAAAAAATGCCCAATTTTTATTTTGGGCAGAGCAATTATCTACCCACAAAGTAATATTCTTAGCAGCCCTATTTTCTAAAAAGAATGTGAAGAAAGCACTGATGATATCTTCTTTTCTTCTACCCGCTATCCCTTCATGCCAAAGAGCTGCAATAGGTTTCAAGTTCTTCTGATGTTTTCCCACGGGAACAAAAGATTCATTGAACACGATAATTCTAGGGGTGAAGATGGCTATTTTATATTGATCTAGTCGTGGCAGCATGATCACTTTTTGTAAGTCGCGGAGAAGCAAACTTCATCATTGTTGAAATTGGCTTCTGCGTCCGATCTGTACATTTTCCTCGAATTTTCCACCTTCTTTATATGCAGAATGAATGCGTTGCAAACGCTACATTCTGGTTGCATATTTTCTTTTTTGTGTCCATGAAGATCGAACTCAGCACAGTTTTCACACTCCTCATGGCCGAGTTTCGTGAACGAGATATTTTTTGCCTTAATTTCCTTTCTATACAAATCATATGAGCATTTCATTGTGGGATTTTTTGCTTAAGAAGTCTTGATACATGAACGTTGCAGTAATGTCACTAGGGAGATACTTCCTGTTAGGTGCGTGTTCCCTTCGATAATGTGAAATTGAAGGGTTAAAACTCTCAATGTGACTATGTACGACGGCTTTATCGAACTTTACTTTATGTCCAAACTTTCCTGGAAAAACACATATTATTAGGCTACTAATTATTATTTAATAGTATATTATGATATAAGTATATAAGAGGGCTTTTAAAGCACGGGCGACATATTTCAAAAACACCGTTAAATGTGTACCTTTATTTTGACATATAGTAATTTAAACGGCAGGTAAATATCTAGGTAAAGAAGGTAGATCAAATGTTTCTATAGCAACCTTCAAAAGAATAGGCGCATCATAAACTTTTTTAAGGTTGAATTCCCTCGGAGCGGCTATCGCTGACGATAATCGCGTAGTGATTATCGCTCAGCGATAATCGCCATAGGTATGTTTTCCAACCAGCGTTCGCGACATTAAATTTCAAGCGTGTATCGGCAAGTTTCCTATTAGTTGTTCATTCGTTCTGAGTCAGTCAAGTCATTGGAATGAGTTTAAAGCGGAGTAGCAAACTACTTGCGGCTTATATGATGTATGAAGAAGCCGAAGATGATGACATACTTCAAATGTGTGTGCTTTAACGAGATGAGGTCGATACGATATATATCTCTAGACCGAAGGAGGGCTTTTTCACTCAGTTAATACAAACCCATTTGAAGCCTGACGATAAAAAATTCCGAAAATTTTCCAGATTGAATTGTACCTCAGTTTAAACTAAGGAAAAGTCGTTGGTCGCAGCGACTATATTTGCTCTCGGAGAAAGCAGTTTGCGACGCACGCTGCCCCCGACTATTAGCGCTGGAGGCTGACGCTTGGAGGAAAGTGATTCCATAAAAGAACAATAGTATCAGTCTCAGCGCGATCGTCGCAGCGACGATCGCTGAACGATCATCGCAGCTATCGCTCGGAGGGAATTCCACCTTTATCGTTGATTAGGATGCATGCGTAATAAAACAGACATAATATTGTTACCTCTCATGTCAGGTCGAACAACCATTTGATCTTCGCTCCCAGAAATGGTTTGCAAAACAAATCTGTCATTCTTTTTATGATAGCCGAGGGTAGTCAGGAAAAAAGTTTTACACGTCCTTATTCTTGCGCTCTTTTCATCTTGAAGAAAAAAATGGATTTTTCGAATTTTGCGCTTAGAATCGTTGTCTGAATCATTTTTGTTTGAATTTGTTTTACTTTCTGATGTGTGACTTAATATAAATCATTTTTTATCCACATACCCAAGTTGCTGGTAATGCTTATTAATTAGAACTCTTATTGGCTCTGATATCAGCGAATTGCATTTCTTAGAACAATTATCCGGGCAGGCAGGTTTCAGATCCATTTTCTCAGCTTTTTTCAAAAAGAGCTCTTCTTTGCGTTGTTGTAAAGATGTTGCAAATTGTTTCCTTTTTCGAACTTTCCCTTTCTTGTTCAGTGAAGTTGTTGTCGTAGGGACAATTTCATTGTCATTTTCTATTTTATCTGAAGTATCACATCGCACATTTTCTTTTGGAGGTGGAATGATCACAACATTATGGATTACTACTGAAGGTTCGATATTTGCGGGTTCCGTAGTTTCAGTTAGAGTGTTTTCTTTATTTTCATCCACATCGTCAATTGCTTCAATGTCGATGTTATCAGTATTATTAGATAGGATTTGTAGACTTCCTGCGCCTTGTTCTCCTGAAAAATTGTAAAAGAAACTATCATAAATCAGATTATAACAGATTTATTTCATAGAATATTCTTAGGACGTGAAATTTACCTGTTATTCCGCTGCTGCTGCTTCTGAGGTGTTGTAATCATTATCTTGTAATGGTTCAATAGAGTTTTGTTCACATGCCTTTTCGACTCCGTCACCAAAGGAAATATCTGGATATAAAACATTAGTTTTAAAATTTAAATTTTATTGCACACTAAAATAATATTATTACCATCAATTTGTGCAGAATGTTCTTCCGTATCATCGGCGTAAGATGTGAACTTAGCCACCTTTGCTGAAATATAAAAACATACCTAGATAAATAAGAAGTATTATTATTATTGCCATATTTTTTTTTTATGGCAGTGGCACACACACTAAAGGTAGATCCTATGGCGCTCGACGAGCGGTGTGTGTGCGAAGATGTTGATTGACACGGTTCTTGAATATTTGTAGGTTGTAATTAGTGGGAAACAGATGTCCTGGAAGTGAGTTCCACAGTGATGCAGTGCGCCAGACAAAGGAGTTCTGGTAAAGCGATGTTCTAGGTGTTTCTAGTTGTACGACGAACTGGTGCGCTCCTGCCGTCTGTCGGGACTGCCTGACAGGAGTTGCCAGGGGCGGGATTATGTGGGCCAAATCCTGGGAACATCTGCCGTGAAAGTATCTGTAAAACAGAGACATCTCGGCCACATGTCTGCGATGTTCCAGACTATCCAGATTCCGGGTCAACTCCGGATCGCCGACGAGATGCACAGCCCTCTTCTGAATGGAATGCAGCAGCTTTAGGGTATGCTTTGGTGCGGCACCCCAGATATGTGAGCAATATTCTAAGCACGGTCTTATTTGCGCTTTGTACAGCAAGAGCAACTGCTGCGGTGTAAAGAGTTTTTTGTTGCGCAATAGCGCACCAAGCTTCTGGGAGGCTGATTTTGCGATGTTAGCAACATGGTCATGCCATGACATATTATTGCTGTTGACCGAGACACCCAGCAGCCCGATTGACGAGGATGAAGGAATGGTCGATCCTGCCATAATGATGTCAGGGCCCGCTGTATTGGCCTTCTTAGTAAACGTTGCTGCTTGGGTCTTTGCTGCATTGAACTGGACCAAATTTCGGTCGCCCCAAGTTTGAACTTTCTCCAGGTCTTGATTAATTGCTGTAATCTGCTCCTGTCTGCGGTGATGAGTCTCAGTCGCTGGTAAGGGTTTTTCTGATCTAAAGTGGGAGACAATGGTACTGTCATCTGTAAAACTGTAAACAGGATTATTCGTTTCGATCAGCAGGTCATTAATATAGATGAGGAACAGAGTTGCTGAAAGTATTGCGCCCTGAGGCACGCCCGCGTTGATGGTGAATGTGTCCGAGATGTGTCCATCGACTGCAACATGTAGGGATCGGTTCTTAAGGAAACTGGCCAGCCAGCTGCAGAGAGAGGCGGGCAGTCCCAAGGACGGCAGTTTGTTGAGCAGTCCGTCATGCCAAACTCTGTCGAATGCCTTTGAAATATCCAACGCAATCGCTCGAGACTCTCCGTAGTTTTCAATTGCCCTACTCCATATATGAGTGACATAGACCAATATATCTCCTGTCGATCTCTCTTTGCGAAAGCCGTATTGATTATCGCTGATTATTCTGTTGCTCTCGAGGTACTTGAGTAGTTGCTGGTTGACTACACGTTCCATGACTTTGGAGATTATTGGGCAATCGGGCGATAGTTTGAGGGCGTGGTTTTCTTGCCTTTTTTTGGAACAGGCTGCACTCGAGCGACTTTCCAAGAGGATGGGTAAATCCCTTTCCTGTAAGAAAGAGAAAAAAGCCTGGAAAAAACAGGTGTTAGTTCGTTGGCGCAGTTCTTTAGTACGATGGCAGGTATTCCGTCCGGTCCTGATGCCTTTTGCGTATCTAGTTCTTTAAGGATTTTGCAAATATCACGATGAGAAAACTTGACTTCTGCCATGGTGGTGTTGATGTTCGGTATAGTGGGGAGAGTCTTGCTTTGGGGCACGTCTAAGGTAGAGTGCGATGAAAACATTTTGGCGAGCATGTTTGCTTTTTCTTTGACCGATGCCACGTTCGTCCGTCAAAGGTGGGAGAGACGTTTTTGTAAAGTTGTTACTTACTGCCTTTGCTACCGACCAGAAATTCCTGGAGCCACTGGGGCATTGCAAAAGTTTATTCCTGATCCTTTGATTGTGTTTGTCCTTAGTTTCGTCGATCACACGCTTGCACTCGTTTCTCGCTTCGATAAAATAATTGCGATTTTCAGCGGTCTGATTTTGCTGCCAGTACTTATAGGCTTGCTGTTTCCTTCCTACAGCTCTTTCGCATCTTTTGTCGAACCAGGGCTTTCCTTTTGATGGCAACTTGATGGAATTTGGGATGTATGCTTCCATTCCTGAGGAGATTACTTGCATGATCTCTTCGCAGCAGTCTGACGGGTCGTCAGTGGCAAAGCAGACGTCGAGCCAAGGAAAATCTAGGTAAAACTGCCTCAGATCGTCCCAGTTTGCAGAATTGTAATGCCAGATTTTGCGAGGCAATGGTGGATCCTTCTGTATGAGTGGCAATTCACAAACCGTTGTAATAAGTTTGTGGTCGGAGGTACCTAATGGCGGACCAACTGTAACCTTGTACTGGTCAGGATTGGTGGTCAGAAAAAGATCCAGGAGGGCGGCGAATTCGTCCCTCTCTGAGATTCCAGTTGGTTCGTCTACAAGTTGAGTAAGCCCGCAGCTGATGGCGAATGCTTCAGCTTCTCTACCTTCGTTGTCGGTCTTGTTGTGATGTTTGAGCCAGTTGGTGTTGTGGGCATTGAAGTCTCCCAGAACGATTATTTCTGAACTGGAGTGATCGACCTGTATTGAGTCAAAAGTGGTAGCTAGTGTTGAGAAAATGCTTTGGTAGGCTCTATCGCTCGGAGGGCGATAGAGACAACATATAAACTTGGTTAATCCCTTGGCGGTGAACTTGAGCCACATGACGTCAAGGTTGTTCGGTTCGAGTGTTTCCCGCGCCATTACAAGGAAAATGTTATGAATAAGACTTAAACTAACCGTCACCATTATTACTATTCTTATTGCCACTTGACTTGATAGAAGTATCTATAGTTTTTCGTTTGCAGCATGCAGAAATCATTAATTTAGTCCTCGACTTAATCTAAAAATTAAATATTTAGCAGTTAAATACACTCACCTACAAAAACTTAAACTTAGGGCGCCGCAACGTTTTCATTTTGTTGTTTTGCTTCCAGACTTCAGCTTTATTTGAAGTCAATGTTTTTTTGCGTAGTTCCTTAAAAAAATCCCTACCCCTGGGCTTACCACTTTAAAAATTATAAGTGGGAAGGGGGGTTGAATGATACTTCATCTTGACGATCCATGTAAGCCCTATATTTTGATGTTTTAATTTTCAAAATCGATTGATTTGTTTTCGGGATATTTTCCTGTTGATAGTTTGGACATTTTGACAGGCTGTAACGTCTACATTTTGTAACTTAGGCAAAAACGGTTTTCATATTCATATCTTAGTTTTCTATAATCTGTCGATTGACACTAACTTTAGGTTTGACAGAAAAAACAGGAAGTCCGAGAAAATACGATTTAAGGGTGTAATTTAAAATTATTGACATTAAAAAAAATTTTCCTTCTAATTAGTTGTCGAGAAATTGGTGGTGGTACATTTTAAAATGAACACCCTGTGTATCAAAATATCTAGCCTCATTTCCCCAAGTACCAAATGTTTCGACGCTAAATATTACAATAATATTAACATAAAAAAAATTGTGTGTGCTTAATACCACACGATAGAAGTGAAAACTTCAACAAGCGGGGTCATCGTTTTTCAGAATTTCGATCCGAGCCTTCGTTGCAGAGATACGGGCGAAAAACGGTTTTACCCCCAAAATCCCCTGCTAAATTAGATCCCCTTTCCCGCCCGTATGGTCTAAGGTGGCCCCCATGGGGCGCACCTACCATAAAAATTTCGACCCCATACCTCTTCCCGTTCTCCCGAAATTAATTATTTAAGTTTTTCGTTCTCCCCCCTCCCCTGGCCAAACGGGGGAAGGTATGGGGTCCCGTTTTCGTCCAGGATCTTCTTTTTACTCCGGCTACATCCCCTGAAAATTTCAGCCCTCTACCTATACGGGAACATGCAGCGTTACGTTACGTTACGTGAAGGCGTTACGTGACGGCTCAGTCTCATTCAACCCTAACAAAAAAAAAGTGCAGAGCGCGCCTAAAAACGTTTTCACTTCAAAAAATATAAGATTCCGCTAGAGCATCTGAGTAGGTAGCATCCCAGACAATAGATTTACATATGTACAGGGTGTCCCAAATTCGAGCCTCATCATTGGAATCTCGGAAACTAGAAGAGATACGAGGTCGGTTAAATGGAGGCAAAGTTGCGCAATTTGATACTGATCAAAATGCCACCTTACAATTTTAAAAATTCCGAATACTTCCGAAGATTTTTGGAAAAAAACGAATATTCGCGATTTCATTTTTATTTTTTTCTGACTCTATTTGAATTGATATAGCAAAATAAATTTCATATTTTCATTGCTACTTTTTCTGTTCTTCAAGATGGTGTTATCAGATTTTCAAGCCGACGTTTCGTTTTTGAGCTGCCTTCATCAACTTTGTTTTTTTAAATACGGCCCTGGATTTTTTATTACGGATTTTAAGAGCTTCTAAGGTCCCAAAACCAATGATGTATCGCACTTATTTGAAAAATTCATATTGGTGACATTTTCCATAAGAACTCATGTGTTAGAGAGAGTCAGAAAACATATTTTGGTAAGATTTTACCAGGAAATCCTTAAAATGATTTTTTCAAATAAGTGCGATACATCATTGGTTTTGGGACATTAGAAGCTCTTAAAGTCCGTAATAAAAAATCCAGGGCCGTATTTAAAAAAACAAAGTTGATTATAGCAGCTCAAAGACGAAACGTCGATTTGAAAATCTGATAACACCATCTTGTAGAATAGAAAAAGTAGCAATGAGAATGTGAAATTTATTTTTTTATATCTATTCAAATAGAGTCATAAAAAAATAAAAATGAAATCGCGAATATTCGGTTTTTTCTAAATATCTTCGGAAGTATTCGGAATTTTTTAACTTTCAAGGTGGCATTTTGATCAGCATCAAATTGCGCAACTTTGCCCCCATTTAACCGATCTAGTATTACTTCTAGTTTCCGAGATCCCAATGATGAGGCTCGAATTTGGGACACCCTGTACATACCTCCACAGCACCATCCATCACTAAATTCACTTAAAAAGTTTATAACAAAGACCAAAAATGCAGTAAAATGCGACTTACTTCGCATTTCACTGCGTTTTTTGTTATGAACATGGGCATACTGCGTTTTAAATTAGAAAACAATGACGTTTTATGAGTAAAACACTAATAGTTTTTGCAGTTAACATAGAGATACTGCATTTATCATTATGAATGATTGGTTACTGCACTTTTAAAAGTATTTAATGACGTTTCACTGCCTCACTCGGATACTACATATTTTTTTCTCTATTTTTGGCAAAAAAAAATTTTTTTTTCATGAACAGTATATTAGGAATATAAAAAGTTACCTAAAGAATTTGATTCAATAGAAATCTCTAAATCGACAAAAATCGACTTTACTGCGTTTTTCGTTATCACGGCAGTATTGGGGCTTTAGAGCATCTCCATCAGCAAAGACACCTACGTCAGATTATGCACATAAAATGGTTCCATAAAATATTAAACATAGAAGTCCCCCAAAGAACATCGCTGAATTAATTGGGCAATCCCGCCTGAGGCAGGTAGGTCACGTGGCACACATACCCGAAAATCGTCTACGCAAATGTGTCCTTTGTGAAGAACTCGCAGAAGACCGACACAAACAAGGAGCGCAGCTATGACATTATAAAGATGTCCTTCACAACAATCTAAAGTCTATCAACTTTAAACACACCAGGGAAGATCGGGCGCTAGATCGTTCCGAGTAGAGGAAGGTCGTCAATACATATGTACAGAAAATAGACCTATTATGCCATGTAGAAACGTACCAAGAGGAAATTACAAATATCCGGAATGTAGAAGAGTAATCTCGTTTCGAATGGGCCTGTTCACAGATGAGCACATAGAAGATAATAATACCAAATACATTAACTGTGAAAACGTTATCCTTTTATAGTATATATTCAATAATCGAATAAAACTTATTATTATTATTATTATTATTATTATTATTATTTTCAATGTATGCATTTTCTTATATCGCAACCCCACCCTCCACTGCTTTATTGCCCAGAAAAATGGAAAATAATAATTTCACTACCGTCTCGCGATGTAGGAGTAAAAATAAGTACTTCCTTCAGGTCTTTAACGATAGACTGGAAACTAGTGATATACACGCTGCGAAAATTTGTCGACTACATTTAGCACAATTTATAGAAGCAGAAGGCAGACAGCACAGCGACATAAATTTAATAATTATTATTTTCATAGAGCCTTTTCGTGATATATAAATGTGACTTTAACGTAATCATACATTGTATAGTCGGAACTGAAAAATATAGATTATGCCGCTTGCGTTCTATAACAGTAAGCCAAATTATATAAGGTTCAGCATAATGGTTTGGCAAATTTTTTAAATCTAATGAATCCAATCAATGATTTTGGAGAGGTAATTATCTATGAGACTACTAACTGGTCAAATATACTGGTTTCAAATATATTTTCTCGATTCCATTTAAGAGCTAATTAATACAAATTCACTTGAGTGTAGGTTGCTCATATGAACGGTTAATGTTTCTGTCTGAAGTAATAGTGGAAGAGATATGTGACATGATCTGAGCTATATCCATAAAAAAGGCATCGAGTCCTGAAGAAGTTCCTAGTAGCTTGCCTCGGAAGGTTGCTGATTTTATAGCACCTGCTTTATAATATTTGATAAAGATTTGCCTTTAGAATCTCTGAGGTAAGGCTATTGCATAAGAGGTTCTATGGGACCTATAGAAAATTACAGGGCAGTAATTTAATATTACTTTCAGTTTTCTCAAAACTTTATTAGAGACTTTTTTATTTGATTTACTTTTTATTAAATTGAAATGTTTTGCCAAGAGAACACTTTGGAACGGTTAGTAATACGACACATCTTAAAACAAGTTTATATTTTGACTTCAGTCGTGCTTTTGAGGTCATTCATTGCTTCTAGAATAGATGTTTGGGATGGGTGTGAGGAGACTGCCTCATGAGTGGATCTGTTCTTCTTGTTTGAACGTCCGTTATATGGTAGTCTTATTGGCAAGGAATGATGTCAAGCTTGAAGGTAAAACAGAAAAAACAGCAGAACAGTGCCTTAGGTACCCTTTTTTTAGTAGTATTGAAGATGCTATTGGGATCACTTTTATGGAAACTTAATAAGGATGTCGTGACCTCGACCAGCGCATACGGATAATATTGAATATCGTGACTTCGACATAATGAAATTCCGACACAGATTCGGCGCGGTTAACGCTCAGTATATAAAATATCTTGCTTGTGATAAGACGTAACGGATACTTTGACGACGCTGACGGTGTGTTGTGGGTTATTCTAAATGTTCGAATAATATTGTTGAATAAGGTAAGTTAGTGTTATTTTATACTGTTATTTAAATCTAATTTAGACCGTAAGGATTAAAATGCAATATTTTTATTACTTATTAGAAGCTCGATTAGAAGATACAGGGTGATTCTCAAAATATGTCGATTTTATGACATAGTATCTGTAAAAAATGTGAAATTTGACAGTTTCGCTATTTAGGAACCGACTTGAGAGAAATTTTATAAGTAGACAAGGAAAAATAAATGTTAAAAATGTCAAATTTGACAGTTTCGCTCTTTATGAACCGAATTAGATTAGGGAAGATAAAAGGACGTACTTAGCACCTATCTGTCAAAAATGTCAAATTTGACAGTTTCGTTATTTATTAACCGATTTGAATAAACTTTCATCAAGATAGAGGGTGATTCTCAAAATATGTCGATTTTAGAAAAATATTTTTTATGAACTGATCTAAATGAAATTTTATAATTAGATTAGGGAAAATATAAGAAAAATAAGTTATGACATATGTAGTACCTGTCAAAAATGTTAAATTTGACTGTTTCGTTATTAATGAACCGATTTGAATGAGAAAATTATATAATTGGACTAGGAAAAATTTTAAAAAATAATTTCATGAAATTATTTAATTGTACTAGCAAAAATTTAAAAAAATAATTTTTTAACATAGTATCTGTTTAAACTATTTATGAACCGAATTATATTATAGGGAAAATAAAAGGAATATATTTTTTTATAGTTAGATTAGGGAAAATAAAAGAAACATAAGTTTTGACATAATATGTGTACCTGTCAAAAATGTTAAATTTGACTGTTTTGTTATTTATGATCCGATTTGAATGAAATTATGTAATTGGACTAGGAAAAATTTTTAAAAATAATTTTATGAAATTATTTAATTATTGTAACTAGGAAAAACTAAAAAATCTTGTTTTTATCGTAGTATCTGTTAAAAATGTCAAATTTGACAGTTTCGCTATTTATGAAACGAATTCTATTAGGGAAAATTAAAGGAAAATATTTTTTGATAGTACCGACCTATCTGTCAAAAATGTCAAATTTGACAATTTCGTTATTTAATAACCGATTTGAATAAACTTTCAGATTAGATTAGAGGAATGAACGACAAAAATTTTTTGACAAAGTATGTAACTACGTATGTCACAAGTGTCAAATTTGACAGTTTCGTTATTTATCAACCGATTTGAAGGAAAGTTTAGAATTAGATTAGGGATAAAAAATATATTTTTTGTGATAGTATCTGTCAAAAATGTCAAATTTGACAGTTTTGCTATTTATGAACCGATTTGAATAAAATCTTAGAATTGGATTAAGGAAAATAAAAGAAAAATAATTATTGCCACAGTCTGTAAAAAATGTCAAGTTTTACAGTTTCGCTATTTATCAATATTTTAAAATTCTTGATTACTATAGTTCAAGCCGGAAATAATAGTCAGTGACTCATTTTTAGTTTTAAGGCGCGCCTCGAGGGGTAAGGGAAGAGAGAAGGAAATTCCAGTGGCGGATACAATTGCTTTATAAATTATTATGTTATAATAACTATATAATGGAATGGTAATAAGTAGACTTAGGCAAATATCCACTTAAAAAAATAAAGTTTATGCACATAAATATGCATGATTTTAGTCTAGAATATGCAAAAAAACGTATATTCAAAATTATTCCTAAGTCTAGTAATAAGCAACAAAATTGTACTACAAACAAATAGTACTATGTATTCATTAAGGCTAGGAGAAAAAGAGTCATGGATGATAAGGGGTTTTTCTTATCATAAAATACTATATTGAAAGTTGCATCGAAAGTTTACATCAAAAATCAATACAATTTTCGGAGGTTTGATCAGAATTTGATTCAGAATCATTATTATCACTACTTTCGGAACCAACATTGATAATAAGAGGTTCAACTATAACTTCGACCGTAGTATCATTTTTTGTTTTATGACATGTTCGATACACTTCTGCCAATTATCAGCTGTAACGTTATCAATAGCTTCGTTTAACAAACAAACATACACGGTTTTTACCAATGCATGTTAGCCCACAGTTAAATGCATTTTCACTTTTTTCGCAGGGGGGCTAAGACTTGTCGAAGCTTCGCTCTTTCCATTTTACAAATTAATATTTTGAATTAACAATACAAAAATTCACAGTCCTTCGCAAAGATGCAACCGGGGACTCATTGAAAATGATGAATAAAAACGCAAAAATGTGATTTGCGTTGAAATTCATATAGTTTCCAAAAGCAGAGTTTAAAAAAGTAAAAAAACAAACACACGAGTGTTTATAATATAGGTATATAATTAAAGAAATGCATTTTTAGCAATAATATTAAACATTATCATAATTAAAACAAAAATAAATAAAAAAAAATTAAGCGAGTTTGCTAGTACTTGAGACTGATGTGTAAACATATACTATAACGACATCGGTTGTAAAAAAAATGACAGCAGCAAGTTATGTTCCCAAGCGGTAACCCATCCAAGTACTAATCACGCCCGACGTTGCTTAACTCCAGTGATAGGACGAGAACTGGCATTTTCAACGTGCTATGGCCGTTACCTGTACATTTTAGCTTGTTCATAGAATAAAAACAAAAACATTCGCATATATAATATTAGTAAGGATTCTTTAATAATACGCACTGGCAGCTTCGGAGCGGATTAATTCACTGCACAAATTCGACACAAAAATCTAATGCCACCAGGAATAACATCAACATATGGACACAGCATATTTACCTTATAATCTTGGGCCGACATCCTTTGATTTGGGACAGTCAATAACCAGCTTTTTCAAATTTTACTGTTTTAAACGTCTGGGCATCTGAATAATACTTTTGACATTTCGTATAATTTAAAATAATAATATGCTTTTTTATCGTCTAAAATCCGTTTAAAAACGATTTTAAATGGCAAAATTGTATAAAAATTCGAAAATTCGGACTTTTTTAGGACGATAGCCGTGGCTTCTGACGAATTTGTCGTGGATTTTGAAGCGAAAATTCATTTTAAATTCAACCGTCTATCTAGCTTATTTTTAAGCTGTCATATGGATCCAAGTACACTGCGAATATAATATAATAAAAATACTACTTTTGACGGTTCGTTTGATTTTAAATGTGCTTTTTTATCGGCTAAAATCCGTTTAAAACAATTTTAAATGGCAAAATTGTATATAGTACTGTCCTAGCGGCTAGAATCGGTTTACACATTTCTGTCCCATTTGCCGAGATTTACTCTCATACCGCCGCGTAAGATGTTTACACATCAAAAACTCAAGGGCGTTCAAGATCAAATTATCTCAATGTCATTCAAGGTAAAAGACACCACAAAACAGTCCCAAGGACGTTCAAGGTCACACACGCTTGAAGCAATCCCAAGGTCATATGCGCGACCTTCAACAAAAACTCAAGGACGTTCAAGGTCAAATGTCAAGGACATTCAAGGTGAAATTAGGTCAATGTCATTCAAGGTCGAATACACTTAAAACCAAGTAAGCGGGGTCTATCTCAGTCACCGGAGGGGGGTGAGGGGCAAAAAATTGGAAGGGGGAGAATTGAGGCCGTCTAGAGCACTCTACTGTGGATTAATTCACTGCATACTTTCGACACGAAAATCTACAAAGCTTATTTTTTTACCAGCTACTCATCTTGGGCCGACATCCTTTGATTTGGGAAAATCAATAATTAAATTTTGCAAATTTTAGAAGAGGGCTATGACTCAATATTATTTTAAACGTCTGGACATCTGAATAATACTTTTGACAGATCGTTAAATTTAAAATAATAATATGCTTTTTTATCATCTAAAATCCGTTTAAAAACTATTTTAAATGACACAATTGTATAAAAATCCGAAAATTCGGACTTTTTAGGACGATAACCGTGGCTTAGAACGAATTTGTCGTGGATTTTGAAGCGAAAATTCATTTTAAATTCAACCGTCCATTAAAAAAAACAAACTTATAGAAGGAAAATTATAGAAGAGGACCATGACTGAATATTGATTTAAAAGTCTGGGCATCTGAATAATACTTTTGACGGTTCGTTTAATTTAAAATATGCTTTTATATCGTCCAAAATCCGTTTAAAACCGATTTTAAATGGCAAAATTGTATAAAAATCCTTCACGGACGTCCTGGATTAGCTTGCTCCTCAATGCGAAGGCTTATAATGTTACAATCGCTTTACACATTTCCGTCCCATTTGCCGAGATTTACCCTCATACCGCCGCGTAAGATGTTCACACATCAAAAATGTGCAGATATGAAAACCGAAAAAATTAGGAAAATCTATTAATATATAATTAGCCATAACGTTACTGTAATATTTTTAACCTGTTCTGATTCTGTTTAGCCCGTTTTGGCTATTTCTAGTCACTTTTGGTTAGTCGTTCAAACAACTTTCCGTTAGTTCGTAGTTCCAACTTATTGATGTGTAAACATCTTACGCGGCAGTATGAGGGTAAATCTCGGCAAATGGGACGAAAATGTGTAAACCGATTCTAGCCGCTAGGGCGGTATTATATACAATTTGCCATTTAAAATCGTTTTTAAACGTATTTTAGATGATAAAAGAGCATATTATTATTTTAAATTAAACGAACTGTCAAAAGTATTATTCAGATGCCCAGACGTTTAAAACAATATTGCGTCATAGCCCTCTTCTAAAATTTGCAAAATTTGATTATTGATTTTCCCAAATCTAAGGATGTCGGCCCACGATTACTAGGTAAATAAGCTGTGTCCATGTATTGATGTTATTCCTGATGGCATTAGATTATCGTGTCGAATTTGTGCAGTGAATTAATCCACTCCAAAGCTGCCAGTAAGTATTTTTAAATAATCCTAACTAATATTATAGATGCGAATGTGTTTGTTTGTTTGTTTCTTAAGCTTTCACGCATAAACTGTTCCGATCATCATGAAATTTTGTACAGATATTTTCAAGAGCATAGTAAAGAACAATTATTTTAAACTTGGTTAGTAAACCTAATTGGTATTCTATGACCAAGCTAAAACGTACAAGCAATGGCCATAGCATGTTAAAAATGCCAGTTTTCGTCCGATCACTGAAGTTAAGCAACGTCGGGCGGGGTTAGTACTTGGATGGGTGACCGCTTGGGAACACAACGTGCTGCTGTCATATTTTTACAACCGATGTCGTTATAGGATATGTTTACACATCAGTGTCTCGACTCCTACCAAACTCGCTCAATTTTTTTTTTTAGTCATTTAAATTGACCCCGATACGTTATAATCAAATTTAATCCTTTTGGTTAGTTTTGGTTAGCTGCAAAAATTCGGTTCGTTTTGGTTAGTTTTAACTTACTTTAATTTTTGCAATCTATTCCGATACGGTTTAGCCCGTTTTGGTGCTTTTGCTTACTTGAGATTAGTTTTAGTCATTCAATCAGCTTTCGGTTAGCTTAAGTTAGTTTTAAATTATTTTAGTAATTTGAACCGGTTCCGATACGTTATGGTTAATTTTAGTTAGTCGGCAAAATTCGGTTAATTCAAGTTCGTTTCACCTTATAAGCTTAATATTTTTAATCTGTTCTGATATGTTTTAGCATATTTTGGTGCTTTTGGTTAGTCGTTCACTCAACTTTCGGCTAATTTCAGTTAGTTTTAATTTATTTTAGTTATTTGAACCGGTTCCAAAACGATATAACCAATTTTAGTGTTTTTGGTTAGTCACTAAAATAAGGTTAATTTGAATTAGTTTCAACTTACTTCAATATTTTTAATTTTTTCGATACGTTTAACCCGTTTTGGTGCTTTTAGTTACTTTTGATTAGCTTTGGTTGGTTATTTAATCAATTTTCAGTTACTTTCAGTAAGTTCCAATTTATTTGAGTCATTTGAACCGGTTCCGATACGTTAAAACAACTTAAACGTTTTTAGTTGATAATTTAGGTCGTCCCAAAAATTCGGTTAATTTGGGTTAGTTACTTATTTTATGCCTAATCTGTTCCGATACGTCTTAGCCCTTTTTGGTTACTCTTGATTGGTTTTAACCAAAACATCTTTTGGTTAAGTTTAGTTAGTTCTAATTTATTTTAGTCATTTGAACCGGATCAGATACGTCATATCCAATTTTGATGTTTTTGGTTAACTTTAGTTAGTCGCCAAAATTCGGTTAATTGTTAGTTTCAACTTGTTTTAGCCCCTTTTGATGCCTTTGGTTACTTTTGGCCCATTTTGGTTAGTCGTTCAATCAACTTTCGGTTTTTAATTTTAATTTATTTTAATCATTTGGACCAGTTCCGTTACACTATAACCAATTTTAGAGTTTTTGGTTAGTCACCAAAATTCGGTTAATTTAAGTTAGTTTTAACTTACTTCAATATGTTAAATCTATTTCGATGCGTTTTAGTCCGTTTTGATGCTTTTACTTACTATTGGTTAGTCGTTCAGTCAAGTCTTAGTAGTTTTAATATATCTTAGTCATTTGAACCGGTTTCGGTACGTTATAAGCAATTTTAATGTTTTGGTTAATTTTAGTTCGTCGCCAAAATTCGGTTAATTTGGGTTAGTTTTAACTTACTTCAATATTTTTAATCTATTTCGATATGTTTTACCCGTTTTGGTGCTCTTAGTTACTTTTGGTTAGTTTTGATTAGACATTCAATCACCTTCCGATATGTTAATGCTTTTGGTTAGTTTTGGTTAGTCACCTAAATTCGGTTAATTGGGATAAGTTTTAACTTACTTCAATCTTTTTAATCTATTTCGATATGCTTTAGCCCGTTTTGGTGCTTTTAGTTATTTTTGGATAGTCATTCAATCATCTTTCCGTTACTTCCAGTTAGTTCCAATTTATTTTAGTCATTTGAACCGGTTCCAATATGTTATAAGCAATTTTAATGTTTTTGGTTAGTTTTGGTTAGTCACTAAAATTCGGTTAATTTGGGTTAGTTTTAACTTACTTCAATATTTTTAATCTATTTCGATACGTTTTAGCCCGTTTTGGTGCTTTTGGTTAGTTTTGGATAGCCGTTCAATAAACTTTCGGTTAGTTTCAGTTAGTTCCAATTTATTTTAGTCCTTAGAACTGATTCCGATACGTTATAATCAATTTAAGTTTAAATAAACCAGCTAACACGATCTCTCACGCGTACGACGTTATGTGTGGCAAATGTAGCATGCACTTTTTCACGATTTGAGGCCCTATTTAGGAAAACAGAAACATTTTCAATGTTAAAACAAAACGATAACCTAAACTCGCAAGCGCGACTATGCAACAGATCTCTCACAAGGTACATGCTCGTTTACTGTTGCAACGTTGCGACCTCCGCCCGACGGTCGTAAAATATCAGTACATTTACGTCCGTCGATCGCGAACCTCTGTTAAAATACAGCTGCTTCAAATGCTCCGCGTAACGCGCGTATACGGGCCACAATGAATTTGGCAGCGGTGCACGTTTTGTGCCGGAACGCTGTGTCCGCATTTAGAACAAGCGGCATTTTGCGAGCATTTCATACCAGTTTTATTGTTAAATATTAAATATTACTTTAAGCCGCTCACGTTGGTCTGTTTTCGAACTAGTGACTGACGTCACTGACTATTATTTCCGTCTTGTACTATAGTTGTTTATATTAAACTGTGAATGTTCATATAACATTTTTCAAGTTTAAGTTCAAACTTAGGACAGGGTGATATTTAATTAGTAGGTTTATGCTTTTTAGTAGTTCACAATATTTTGATATTTAATATTTTATATAATATTTCAGGAAATTTTAACAACGTACAAATTGCACAATTGTATAAAGTTTTGTATAGTTGGTTTTTCTTTTCCTTTTTGTTGTATCTTTCTATTTGTGTTTTTATATATTTTGTATGTTTTATACTCTAGCTCTAGCTTTGTCCACAAATTGTGAAATTTTTTGGCAATAAAGCATACTTTACGATAATCAAACAAATTATCTACTAGCACTAACTAAAATGAAAAATAACGATAAACGGCATACGACAATTAAGATAACTGACAACAGTTTCATTTATTACCCAAGAAGAGAAGTTTCCACTTCAAAAAACTAAAAATTATTGCGGACAATGAGACTTTACACATTTACCGAAATCTATTAGCAAGTGCTCTGCACGACATAAATTTTCCCTTTTAAAACGCCATAGGAAAATTCTAATAATAGAAAATCGAAAAACTGCATTGTAGCGACGAAATTATTTGGAGAAGATAAGATAATTCAGAAGTGAAGGACGTAAGATATATTGCATGAATGAAACACTGCTGAACGAAGGTCGCACAGTCTTAAAGGCTTGGCCAGCTTTATATATACCTACAATATAGGCGTCAGACATTTTTAGATGGGCCTAAGGCATATTTTGGTAAAGGCCGCCTCCTAATTATAACTCATATAGGGAGCGAAACAGGAAATATTCGCATCACATAAAATTATAGTGATTACCATGAAGATGTAGAAGCTTCTTTAAAATTTTAGGGATAATAATTATTGATCCATGCCCGATCGTTGTGACTAGTTGAAAAATTTTGGAACTTTTTTTATGGGTAAGGTCTCCAGTTTATTGTTGGGCATGTCATACCACAAATATATCAGAAATTAGAAACAATTTTCAGCGAGGGCGTGAATGGTAATTATAAAAGAGAATTAAAACAATAAATCTAATTATATAACATGCTCGTCTATTTTATTTAACAATATATTTTTGATAAGTCACAATAGCAAATTCGGATTCATATCCACCTACCTACCTAGAAACTGTTCCCGAGAAACTGAAACTAAAGCCTGTTCAAACCCTAAAGCATCCTTGAAATTGCTTTTTATTTCTGCCTTCGCCCCATCTCTAGCGTTAAGTGAAATAATTGATCATGACCTGGCTTTGGTCTATTTTTTGCCTCCAACTGTCAGAAATAATAATTAAACGTTAAAACGGAAATTCGTAAGAAGGGCCCGTCAGGCTTCAAAATAACTTATGAAATATGAGCTTCACAGAATTTTAAGATGCATATTTTTAATTTAATATTCGTTTTTTGTTTGGAGCAGGCGAGGCGGTTGAATTCATTTATAGTAAAATTGCTTCATGAACATTTATTTTCAATTTAAGGAAGTTGAAACGGAAGAGAATAATGGTAAAATATTTTGTATGGCAACGGGGTAAGTACAGAATGTTCATACTTTTGTGATATTTCTCGGTAACTATTGGAATTAGTATAAATTAAAGTAGGTAGCATGTGCTTTTTCTTGGAGACATGAAACATAGTATAGGCAGAGTATTCAAATATTCGCTGGTTTGGTAGTTACGAGGGTAAATTGAAAAATTATCGATTTTAGATTATAATAGAGGTACTAAAATGTGGTATTTGCAAAAGGAACTTGGAAAGTTTTAAAAATGTGGAAATTAATTTCTATGAAAAATAATGACTGTTTTAATATAAATTTGATGGCACTTATAACGCTGAGAACAGATGCCAGGAAGAGAACGCATAATATTTCCGTTTGTCATACAAATGTGCAACACGTTTTTCTGATTGAACCCAAAGATTTTTTTCCCAATTAATAAAAAAAAACTGAACCTAGCCCCGGAGAGCCGCGTTACAAAGCCCGGCCCCAGGTCGTGGGGTCGTTTGAAGGCCACCTATTCTAGCCAGCTAAACGGAAAAAGCTCTGCTGGTGTTGTACAGGGTGGCTAGGTCAGCTCATAAAATTAAACGGTACTTAGTACTTAATTTCAAACTATCAAGAAATAATAATAAAGAAGAATAATGGTGGCACTATAATATACGTTGGGTTTAAGCACTATAATCGAGTAACTTAATTTATCAAGAAAACACACTCTAAAAATTTAAGGTACAATATATTGTTGAAAACACAGCAACAATCTATCTGGAGAAAGAGGTTAAATTAAGACAAGAGAATGTTAAATGGCTGTTAAAATGATTGTTAAAATAAACAGAGTACAATATGAAGATTGTACTGAGACTAATTCGGTTAGAAATACTTGGTTCTGTATGCCTTACCACTAAATGCACTAAATACTACCTATCGGAGTATTCACTTGACGTTACCTAACCTAATTACAACTAGGTAAGCGTAGCTATAGCTGCACTAATTTCGAGTGCCGCAATGATAATATGCCGCAATGAGCGGACACAATAATTAGATAAAAAAAACTTGAGAAGTTAATAAAAGCACCAGATTAGATTAAAACTATGGAAAGCTTGATTCATATGATAAAGAGATAGAATTCCGAGCAGCTATATCACTCGAATAACAAATGAAAAGTAGGAAATTATCCAGCCAGCGCTTGACTTTTATTAAAATGGGTAAACAACTCAAAGCAATCATATTAACTGGTCCGACAAACCAGTGAGTAAAGGTAAATTAAATTAATTGAAATCATTGAGCGACCTCAGAACTCGGCGTTCAATGTTTGACTTGTATGAATAAAAGAAAATGAAGCGTGATTATACTAAATGGTAAACAGAAGAAACAAAACTTATAGTACGATACCCGGATCCCGTCGTCGAACTCTGGTGGAGATGCCGGCACGTAGGGATACCCAGGAACGGCTCCCGATGGCCTCTCGTGAGGGAACCAAATGGCTGTAGCCCTTCGATGAGGGTTCTGGCCCTCTGCAAAACGGTGTAGTCCCTCAGTGAGACTTCTGGCTCTCCAGAAGAAGTTGGGGCCCTTCAGAAGAAAAGTGGTAGTCCTCTAGCCCTCCAGGAAAAGTTGTGGCCAATAAAGTTTCTTGCCCTCCAGAAAAAAATTGTGGCCAATAAAGGTTCTGGCCCTCCAGAAAAAGGTTGTGGCCCTGCTTCTGGCCTTCCAGAAAAAAGTTGTGAACCTTCGATAAGCTCTGGCCCTCCAGAAAAAACCTGAAATAATCCAGTACGCAATAAACGAAGCCCCCTTACTTTAATAAAAATCATAGACCCCCTCCCTCTTTGCATAAATACATCTTCTTTATAAAACAAATTTTCCCAGGCAAAAAAAACCATGGACTTGCAATGCAATAAAGCAAATAAAAGAGATATTAAGGTTCAGACAACTTGAATATAAAAAGATAGGTATGAATCACAACTAAAAGAATATATAAACTTCCCCATATGATCAAAATTGAAATTGCATTAAAATTAAAATTCGGATCAGATAAAAGAGTGCAGATAAGATAACCTATGGGAAAAGCAAATGGCGTTATGTGCACAAAAAAAAGGTAAATACACAGATAAGCAAACAATTTCATTAATTTAGGCAAAACGGTAGCGATATTTACCTCAAACTTGCACGTGAGGGCGGACTATGAGAGATTCGACGGTCTCGGTCTTATGGGACGAACGTGGAAGCCGCTATAAATAATGGAAACAAAAAAATTGCGGTCACGTGCTTCACAGGCCATAGAAAAAAGAAATCCAGAGAAAATGCTTACCTAGTACAGCATGTAGAGCCCGAAAAATCGGTCGTGTTAAAACACAAGCAGAAACCACACAATAAATCCCCTAGCAAAGAGGGTTGTATTATAGCACAATACTAAAACGTGAAGTTTCTAGCTATACTCGCAAACGTTCCTCTTACGTTCTGATCAAACTCGTGAAAGCCGTCCACTCCTTTCGTCAATTCGCCTTCGAGATTCGATGCTGCGTCACAAGTAGTGAGGGGCGGAAACATGCCGAGGGATTCGATCCAAGGAATAATTCGAAGATATTATGCGACCGAGCTCTCGCTTGTCATGATGGCAACATGATGGCGGAGGCCACAATCAATGCATTGAAATCACGGAATTCACGAAATAATAGAGAATATGCTCTAACAAAACGATAAACTCTCAAAAGCACGCAAGCCGATCCTACGAGAAGCAGTACATTCCTATTACTCCGTCACGAAGGTCACAAACGCTACTACTAAAATATGGATCAACCAGTTAAATGCAGCGTTTTTTGCAGGCTTCACTAACAAAACTCTGAAAAATATAAATCGATTCGCTGGCTGTTTATGATAATATGATACAAATCAAGCCAAGTTATCATAATAATAAGGTACCTCGTTTATCAACTAACATAAATAGTCCCAACAGATTCTAAAAGCTAATACAAATATATAGCTAATCTATACCTAAAATATAGTTAATTCATATTAGGAACGCAGCTTTTTCAAGCAAATCAATTAATAAATTTAGAATTAATAAGCCGACGCTATGGCATTTTCAAGCGAATTGTTGGCAAGGCCAATTAATAAATTTAGAACTAATGAACCGATGCGTGCAAAATAAAGTATCCTTTTTCCTAAATGCGGCATATAAATGAAATTTTGAAATTGGAAAAATTAAACTGTTACAAATGAATGGAAATATTTGGTAAAGGGTAAAGTATATTCAGAAATATTAGAAACCGGCTAAAAACCCAATAACCTATAAAAATAAAACTTCAGTAAAACCCTTCAAATAATAACATATTTTTCTGTTGCATTTTTAAGATAGACATAGCTTTTTTCTACATCCTTTACATGTTTTACACAATTTTCTCAGTTAATTTGTGATTTTTTTTCGCTTGATTATCAATTAAAGTTAATACACTAAAACTAAGTATAGATGAAATATTATTACGACGATTATCTGCTTTAAGTTGGTGCCATATTTGCTAAATCGTGTTGAATATAGCGCTAAGGTGGTAACCGCACTTACTGTGTTACCCATACTTTTCGCAAGTTCATCGCAATAATATTATTTTTTAAAAAAGAGTGTATCGCCTTTACGCGCCAAATCCTCGAACATGAGCTAGCGCTCCAGCCACGAGAAGTGGATACCGTCTTGGAGCACGTGCCCACACCGGAACGCTCGATCGAGGTGCGAGTCGTTCCGATCTCTGTCGGTTTTTCGTCGCGCTCACAAGATTTTAGATAGGTCGATGTGCGCTATTGGGACTAACAAAACATGGATAATGAAAAGTGTCTCGAACTGATTCGATTGTATGGTGAAAAAAAAGTACTCTGGAATACAAAATCAGCTGGGTATCTTAATGAAACACTCAGAGAAGATGCGTGGAAGTATATTACCGCCCAAATGGGCATTGATGTTACCATATTGAAAAACAACATGACTGTCCTTCTGTCATCTTATAGAAGAGAAGAAAGGAGGATGTCTAAAAGCTTGATAACAAACTGGCTCGGATGATTATATAATATTATAAAATACAAATAAGTTTAGTGTTTAAAAACGAATAACCATTGCTCATATTTTTTTTGGTTTATTTTAGGTTTGTGTAATGGATACTATCAAAATGGTTTGGTTTTCGTGAATTCACTTTTATGCAAGATAAGCACACACCTCAGGAAACATTGGACACAATTAAGGTAACTTAAAATTTTCAAGTAGGTAATTTCTCTCAATACTTGTGTTGCCAATTTATTGCCCCGCTAGTTTGGAAATACTGGGCGAGATGTAATCTTCTTTCCTTTGCGTGGTTTCCCGCTCTCCTGCTTAGTGATAGCAGCGAATATTAACTACGACAAGAAGGCCCACTGAATGGCCAGAGAGCGCTGCAAAGGAATCGTCGTTGATTTTCTTCGTTGCCAGGTAACGATCGGCGAACTCCACCGCACACAGGTTGAATTTAAATAAAAGCTGGCCATAAACGATATTTTCGTTTGCGGTATATTTAATCAAATTTATGACGAAATTATTTATAGCACTCTAATACTCTATTTGGCTTTGGAAAGACACAATTGATATCTTCTGAATTGTTTGCAGCGCCCTGTGAAACTTACGTTATGGTTTTTTTTTATTATTATCACCAAATAAATATTTTGATAAAGTTTGTATTCAACTGGCCGTTTCAAAAATCTGTTAACGTTTTTAATTAGTTATTATTGTTAACAATACTCAAGGTATGTGATAACTAATATTTAAAAGATTTTGATTTTGTGTTAATGATTTCACCGTATTTCCGAATACTAATATTCTGACAAAAGACATCAAGAAGAAAATGTTGCTCGAATTTTCCCCATCTTTTAATATTTAATTAAATTTTGGCGTTTTGGGTGATTTTAAAATTGGTTAAAGGTTTCGCACAATATTTTTACTGTATATTTCACTCCTATTTTGTAATACAACACAACTGAAAAATAGCGATATTATCTTATATCGAATATTGACTCGCCTGCCAACATGATTGTTTTATTTGTATCATGGCCTGCCGATATTCTGCTAGTGTTCGCGCGGGGAAGGAGACACACCGTTGACATGCCGCCACGGAGAGTGATCCTTCTTATCATATAGTTTTGCCCAAATACATAATAAAAAGATAAAGACTGATGTACTATACTGCTAACGTGCTAACACTCCGTTGAGGTTATGTGTTGGTGTTATACCTAATTGTGCAACAACTGAAGCCAGATTATCAGAAAATGGCGCGTCGAAATGAGGATCCGCGCAGTTTTCCCTGCTGCTGTCTTGTTTGAGCATTTACGTTTCTCTGTTTTTTTTTGCTTCATATATTGTACTGAAAGTATTTTCAAATGTCATTTAAATTACCCTTAACGCAACGCATTATTAAATTGGAATTTTAAAAGCTATATATCTGTTCTAAAGTAATCGGTACGGGTGGGCAAGAAATTGAATTATCGATTAAAACTTAATATTTTAGCAAATAACTGAATAATCGATTAATCGAAATAATCGATTATCGATATTTTCTGAAATATTAATCGATAAGTCGATTAATCGGTAATTTCTTAAAAGTGAATGGAATAATCGATTATTGTCGCCCACCCCTAATCCCACAATATTGTAGTAAGTGAAACTGAAGCTGAAATTTCGGTAGAATCATTATCGCTGATGCAAGACTGATGTTATTAAAAAAAAGGTAATAAATAATTTGGCTGAATCAGCAGATAAAAATTTATAATTTAGTTTTAATTTCTAAATATGGCTTTGATATTACCTTGGGATAGTCAGAATATAAGCAAGTGTTTTTGAACAACAGCTGCACTGATGCTTCTATATTTTTTACTAGTTTCGTCCCTATTAGATTAATTTTTAAAAATAGCCAATAACTCTGAAATACATGTATGGCAAAATTGCAGGCCCTCATCAACGCGTTTCTGTCGTCCGCTTAACATTCAATTTGCTCGTGAGACTCCTGAATTAACCGTTGCAAAAATAAAATTTGGATCATCGAATTAAAAATTTAAAACCCTTTTTTTACAACGAAGGAGCCATCATTTTTTAAACGATTTAAGAACATACAACTGATTTTTATAGATGATTTTTATCGTTAGTGATAATTGATATTCCCTATATATAAATATAGATGATGAGCCAAAAATTCAACAATTATTTGTCTAAAACACGATATATTAAACGTGTAATACTTAATAACTTTTATGTCTTATTTCTGGTAAACCTTATTATGGCCAGCTTTCCTAGAAATTCGACCAGTGTGCGCCGGGTCCAAAGGTCACATGCCAGTATCATGCTAGTTTTCGCGCGGGGAAGGAGACATACCGTTGACGTGCCGCCGCGGAGAGTGAATCTTCTTATCGTAGTTAATATTCGCTGGTGATAGGGAGCAAAAATAACAATTCACTGTCGTTTTTCCAATCTCTGATCGGTATAAACAATTATTTCTTTAAATTATTTATAACCACAAAGGTGGGGGTGGTAATTAACTTTATAATTAACCACTTTAATTAGTGGACTGTATCAAAATAGGGCGGTGGGGGTTTTATTCATAGGGTGTGAATTGAAACATGTATTTTAAGTATAACGTACTTTAATAATGCAAGAATTAATTTGCATTAAATTAATATGCAATGAATTCTAGCTAGTTTCAAGCATTCGTCTATTCACGCATAAAACCAAATAGGTACTGTACAGGGTGTCCCAACGGTAGAGTAAAGTAAGTTTTTGCTTAACTGATACTATTTGTGTCAAAATCGTATTCGCTATAGGGTAAGGTGGCAAAATGCGCATATTTTAAAAATATTGGAAATAATACAGGGTGCGTCACAAAAGTAGGGCATCAAAAAGTAAGATTTTTTTAAATGGAACACCCTGTACTTGATTTTATTTTTGAGTTCTATGTATTAATACAAACGTTTTTTGTCCTATAAAACATAAGCTGAAATTTGACAGTTTTTGAAATATTCGGATTTAACAATGAAAATTAGCATTTTCATGGCGTTGATAAATGGGCAGTTTCTCCGACACTACAGAATTGCAAACTCCCATATTTGGCAGGAGGAAGGACTAGTACTATAGTAACATTTAGCCTGCGGAATATTCGTAATTTGTTCCGCAGGGTGTTTATTATAAGCATCCAAATTCGCAAATCTTTAAATAAAGGAATCTCATTTTTTTTTAAATGGCACACCCCATATATTTTTATTTTATTTTATTCAGGATTAAATAACCTCTCATTTTTGCTAAATATGTCCTATACCTATCTTAAATAGTGATTGAGAAATTTCGATTTTTTCAAATTGCTACGTTATATTCGGTACCGCAACATTGTATGGATCGCGGTAGCCATGAAAACCAAGGTCTATGATAAACAAAAAAATTATGTGTCAAAATAAAACGCATAATAATAATTATTGTCGTGAATTAAAACTTTACCTTGCATTTTTCGTATTCATTTCGATATTTTTGTATTGGACATGGATTATCCTTTAAATGAGTTGATTGAAATGATCTACGTGTTAGGCGAGGCTGAAAAAAAAACCCTCTGTTGGCCGAAAGAATTTACAGAATGAAGTATCCTGAACGACGGATACCTACTACTAACGGTTTTCGAAATGTGATGGAGAGATTTGATTCCAGTGGTAGTGTTAAATACCCTAAGCTTGAAGTTGTTAACAAAAACGCAACCAATGAAGAAAAAGAATTTGAAATATTATTAAATATTCAAGAAAATCCCGAAGTAGGACGTTAGCGACTTTATGCAATACCTCCAAATCAACTGTGAATCGAACAACAAACAAGTATAAATGTCATCCATATCATATTGAGCTCCATCAAGAATTGCGAGAAGAAGATTTTGAAAGACGAATTCAATTTTGTAATATTATTAATCAACAATTGCAGTCAAATAACAATTTTTTGTCCAATGTTTTGTTTTCCGATGAGGCTACGTTCAGAAGCAATGGGGCTGTAAATCGGCATAATATGCACTATTATGCCACTGAAAATCCTTTCTGGCTACGGGAAGTTCAAAATCAAGGTCACTGGTCAATACATGCGTGGTGTGGTATCCTTCATAACCAAATTATTGGTCCCTATTTTTTTGATGAGCCTTTATCGGCCCGCAGCTATTTATATTTCTTATGTGAAGAATTGCCTCAGTTACTTGAAGATGTTAATTTAGACGAACGCCAAAATAAGTGGCTGCAACGTGATGGGGCACCTCCAAATTTCCATCGCGAGGTCCGGGATTTCTTGAATCAGCAATACCCAGAAAAATGGATTGGGCGTGGAGGCTTTATTTCGTGGCCACCAAGGTCATGTGATTTAACTCCGTTAGACTTTTTCTTATGGGGATACATAAAAGACCGGGTATATGTCAATAAACCGACCACCAGGGAAGATATGAAGAACAGAATTCGGGAAGTTTGTCGAACAGCGACACTTCCTATGTTGTCGGAAGTGAGATACAACATACAAAAAAGGATAAATATGTGTATTCAACAAGAAGGCCGTCTATTTGAATATTTATTAAGACGTAATATTGAATAAAAACTTAATTAATATGGAATAAAAGCTTAAAATTCAGGATTCTAAGCGTTTTATGTTGACACGTGATTTTTTTTGTTTATCTTAGCTATTGTTTTTCATGGCTACCGCGATCCATACAATGTTGTGGTACCGGATATAATGTAGCAACTTGAAAAAATCGAAATTTCTCGATAACTATTAAAGATAGGTATAGGACATATTTAGCAAAAATGAGAGGTTATTCAATCCTGAATAAAATAAAATAAAAATATATGGGGTGTGCCATTTAAAAAAAATGAGATTCCTTTATTTAAAAATTTGCGAATTTGGATGCTTATAATAAACACCCTGTGGAACAAATTACGAATATTGCGCAGGCTAAACATTACTATAGTACTAGTCCTTCCTCCTGCCAAATATGGCAGTTTGCAATTCTGAAGTGACGGAGAAACTGCCCATTTATCAACACCATGAAAATGCTAATTTTTATCGTTAAATCAGAATATTTCAAAAACTATCAAATTTCAGCTCATGTTTTATATGACAAAAAACGTTTGGATTAATACGTAGAACTCAAAAATTACATCAAATACAGGGTGTTCCATTTAAAAAAATCTTACTTTTTGCTGCCCTACTTTTGTGACGCACCCTGTATGATTTCCAATATTTTTAAAATATGCGCATTTTGCTACCTTACCCTATAGCGGATACGATTTTGACACAAATAGTATCAGTTAAGCAAAAACTTGCTTTACTCTATCGTTGGGACACCCTGTACATTCGGTTAACTATTATTAAATGTCTAACAAAACTTGATTATTTAAATCTTAAATGAACTAGGTGACTCCTTTCTTTACTGAATTTAATTGAACTTATTTGTATTTAAACTAACTGCCTTTCGTTAACATAAAATACCTTGTACTTTACGTCTTCTTCGATTCTCTCAATTAACTTCACAAGAGCTATAATAAGACTTCGAACAGTTGATTCGAATCTCTGACATCCATCCATCCGTCATTTTACCTTCTTCTATCTTCAACAGGAAAGACGCTACGATTCGTATTGTCTCTAGAAAATGCGTTAAAACGAACAAAAGATTTCTTTATCCAAGTTTGGACAAAGAGAACAGAGTACAGCAAATGTTTTTTAAATATCTGTGCAAACAAATGAGAAATACTACTAAATATCTTGGCGTCAGACAGCCCTACGATTGGGTAAATATACCTGGCGCTAAATTCATGCAGAGCGATGCATCACGGTTGAGTGTTTGTAAGGCACTTGATTACTTCTTTCTTCGACTAAACTTATATTTCGAGAAACAAACTAAACATCTTGGCGTCAAAGAGGGCAGCGACAGGGGCTGTTGTTTTTGGCGCCAAACTCAGAAAGAGCAGTAACTGGACCATTGTTTCATGGGTGAGTGTTTGTAAGGCACTAAAGTGAATTTTTCCTACCGGCGTGGACAGGGAGAACAGGAGAGAGAAATTGTGCCGACGCTGATGGATTTGAGAGGGGAGAAACACGTTCTTTCTTTATTTGACATATTGTTTTTTTACACAACATTGACGGAGATAAAGATATTGTCAACTAACATAAAATCATATAGTGGAAAGTTTGAACTTAACCTTGAATCGCAATTATAAATTGTTGTTTATTAAATTATAAATTGTTATGATTAACCTTGTTGACAATTCAAAACAATACTCGAATTATAGGTCAAAGTTTGGTATAAAAAGCTGTGCAGCAGCCCATACCGGCAGACTTTGATCGCCAGTGCGAACTACCGAAAGGGAAAAGCCACTCTGATCAGACACGTTTAAAAATGACCTATCAGTGTGAACTACCGAAAGGGAAAAGCCACTCTGATCAGGCACGCCTTAAAAGTGAATCAGTGAAAATTAATAACGCCATAAGGCAAAGTTCTGTTTAAATTAACTACAAATAAAAAGTAAACTACGTAACTAAATATTCAGCCAGATCAAATAATCTATCCGCCCGTCAGTGTACTTGTAACAGCCCTTCAGGCTCTCTTTCTCTCTCTATCTCTCTCTTTC
>JAEQML010048709.1:0-52932 GCA_016904865.1 Pissodes strobi | reverse complement strand
GAGAACGATATTACAAGAATAAGATCAAAGACAAGTGTGCTCAGTGGCGACAGAAGACATTTGAGCCTTAGAGAATCTATCCTAAATGTATTTAGTAAATTGGTAGTATGGCGAGGGAGTTCGAGGTATCGGGCCCCTGTGCCTGAAAAGTTGGATTCTCCGCACACCTCGAAAGACTATCGCAGAGGTTATATTCCTTGTGGTAAGTTCTCATATAGACATTTGCTTGCCATATGTGACTTCTAGTCCTAGTTCTTCTTTTTTTATGGTACCTGATAAGTACTTAGGTATATTCAGTATTTATATGAAATAGTAAAACTAGCTCACCTGTTCAATATTTTATTTGCAATGGCGCCCAAGTTTTTATTTATTTACTGAAATAGGCTACTGTAAAAACAGTCGTCAATTAGGCAGCTGTAATACTTAATATTAACAAAGTACTTAGGTTGGCAACTCAAATGTAGGTATAAATCATTAGTTTGTGATTTCTGCAGTAAAAAATACCTATTGTTCTCTACTCAATGAGATTAGTGCAACAATATAAGGTTTCATATTATACTCAATACTTTATTTATGTTAATTAGGTCACAATAATGTTACACATGTCAAAAAAAATCTACAGTTATAAATACAGATTAAAATTTAATAAAATTCACACTTAAGACTGCAGCCTAATATAGGTACTTACAACATAGTAAAATATGAATTAAAATACTCGTCAAGTGTATAAAAGGCGTTTGTTATCAAATATGCTATCATTCTCTACTTGAATGCAACTACTGGTAAATATTTAATTAAGGCTGGTAATGTGGTACTTAATACATTTTGATAGCCCAGTACTCCAGGCCATGCCGACACCTTCCTATACGCCGGTAAGCAGGAACAAAGTTGTGCCTTGAGGGAGTATTGCACCCATGGTTCTCATGAGTCTGGAGCAGTCCCACATTCTTCCTAACATAGATCAAACATTCAGGAATGTACAAGCAAGGCACAGTCTTAACTTCAAGGCACACAAATGCACACCTGCAGTTATCCCTATATCCTAACCCAGATATCACTTTCACTGCCCTTCTCTGTGCCTCCTAGCTGAATGCCCCCAAGCTAGGATTCAAATCAAATCAAGTATATTTGAATATTGCATATGATATGTGAATGGAAAATAGCAAAATAGGTTGTAAGTAGTTCGGTTGATTGTGGGACTGGGCTGGAGAGAGGACTGTAGGCAGGCATTCAGGCGACTACAAATCCTTACTTTTCCATCTCAGTATATTCTTGAGTGCCTGTTGCATGTAAAAAAAAACAGCAATCTCTCGCAACTCATGGAGACATGCACAAGTACGGCACAAGGGGTAGAGATGCCTTAGTTCCAACGTAATGCAGATTGAGAAGGTGTCAGAGTCGACCAGACTTCCTTGCAATAAAAATTTTCAATAAGTTACCTAATAATATCAAACAACAAATGTTTCAAACATTCAAAAAGAAAGAAAGAAGAAAGAAAAAATATTTATTGCATATACCATAAACATACATATGTGTACATACAAAAGGTGTCATTCGCAGGGAGCGTTCTTCCATGACACCTGAATATAAAAACAGCATATACACTACCCACAATAATACAATATGTATACAATTAACAACACTATAAATGACTATATATAAATAAAAGCAAAATCAGTCGAACACAAAAAGACAGTACAATATACAGGATAAAAAAAAAAAAATAGAACAAACAATTTAAAACCGTTAGTAAGTCAATCAACCTTAAATTATACACACAATTAAGGCCATATCAAAGTTATGAATTAAAACCATTACTCAGTGAGCATTCTCTGATATAGAATTTTAAAATATTCGGCCTTCAACAAGGATCGGCTAGAGCCAGTTAATAAAAGGAAAATATCAGAATTCAAATAGCTTATTGCTTTGTATGCAAAACAGTTTTTAAATTTTTCTGTTTTGTGGGTGGGGATGTGATATCTAATGACATTCCTGAGATTAAGATTATGGAGGTCACCCCGGGGTACCAGATACTGAACCAGATAGCAGGGAGAACCTGTGCTCACTATGCCATGCATAAAAAGAGCAAAGTGAAGATCAACGCGCAAATCGAATTTCAGATGACCGTTATTGATATATGTTGGAGTAATATGATCATACTTGCCACCCCCATAGACGTAACGCATACACGAATTTTGGGCCAATTGAATTTTCTTTCGGTATTCTGAGTTTAGAAAATAATAATATACAACATCACAATAATCCAACTGAGAGAAAACCAAAGATTCAACCAACATCATTTTGACATGCTGTGGCAGTAAATATTTAAATGGATATAAACTTTTCATTTTTAAATATACTAACGAAAGCTTTTTTAAAACATGTGCCTCAAAATTCAGTGAGCTATCGAATATAATGCCCAAGTTTCTTGCCTGCTTGACAGCAGGAAGAACAATATTATTAATGTGCAGGTTGACAAAATTAAATAAATTAAATCTTTCCCTGGTATGATCTGAACCAATAATCAAATAAGCACTCTTTTTTGCATTCAACAACAAGCCATGTTTTCTAGACCAGTCAGAAATCCTCTCCAAGTCAATATTAATACGGTTGAGAGCAACACTGGAGTCTTCAGGTTTAAAGGATGACAGAAGCTGAGTATCGTCAGCATAGAGATGAACAGAGCAATAGCCAACCTGAGAAGGGAGGTCAAAGGTGTATAATAAAAATAAAAGTGGGCCAAGAATACTTCCCTGTGGCACACCAGCAACAATGTCAAAAGGATCGGCCCTAGCTCCATCCACCTCAACAATCTGCCTTCTCTCCGACAGATACCCACAAAACCAACCACCTGCTTCAGGGGAGAAGCCACAATAATGCAACTTGGCAATCAGCATATCATGGTTTACTAGATCAAAAGCTTTACTGTAATCCAAAAGAACAAGACAGGAAACTAAAGATTGATCCATGTTTCTACTTATGTCAGAAGTAACTTTGCTGAGCGCCGTCGCAGTGCTGTGCCCCACCCTAAAGCCCGACTGGACAGCCGGAAGTACATGCTTAGGGCCAATGAACTCAATCACCATCTCAAAGACAAGAATTTCGAGCATTTTTCCAAGAATTGGCAAAATACTTATTGGTCTAAGTTGGTCCAATGATGAAATATTAGCTGATTTGGGAAGAGGTCTCACTATGGCAGTTTTCCATATAGAGGGATACGCCGCTCCCTCCAAGCTAGCATTGAATATCCTGGCAATAGCAGGAGCAATAAAATTAATACTAAATAATAGCATGTCATAAGTAATGTCGTCATAGCCTCTACATTCAGATTTTATTTGCTTGAGTGACTTGTAGATATCAATTTCGGTAATCTTACGAAAGCGGAATTTGCTATTATCATCAGTATCAAACAATGTGTTATTGGAATAGAATTCAATTAACTCTGGGTCAACAGGAGTAGCCATGTTGTTTATGTCTATAAAATGTTTGCTAATATTTTCTATGTTTTTTAAATTACTGGGAACTTCAAATACTGATTTAGAGTGAACATTCCAATCCCTAAGTTTTTTCCAAGTTTTTTTAGAGTTCCCTTTTACTCTTGCCAGCTCAAACGCCATGTAAGCTTTCTTTTCGCTGCGTATTGCAAATGATAGATAATTTTTAAGATCTAAATAATAGTTCTTATCAGCTGGAGAAAGTGAGCGCTTATATTTATTGTAGGCTTTCCTTTTTAATTTAATAATATCTTTAATGGTTTCTGTAATATAGGGTCTGACTTGGCGTTTGATTTTAACTAATTTTATTGGAGCAAATATGTCAAAAACAGCAGTAAGCCGATCATTCATTAATTCAACCGACGCGTCAATCGAATCCTGACCAACAAGGGAGTTAAAGTCCAATTGGTTCATAAAAGCGTCAAACGCTTCTTTATTAAAATTTTTAAAATCTCTATACTTAACGAATTTAGGGGAAGATTTAGCAGGAATATTATTAAATTTTGCATAAACCAGGCGATGATCAGTTTGGTTATACATTTCTAAGGTGCCTGAGTTTATTAGTTCCAAACTATTATCAGCACAGATAACATCTATGAGACTGTCAGAGACTCGGCTTACTCGAGTGGGCTCACGAATAACCTGTCTTAAGTTGTATATCTCTAAAATAGAATCAAGGCATAGTCGTTCAGGGCCATACATACACAACAAATTTATATTCAAGTCACCCATGAATAAGACATAGTCATATTTAGGGCTTAGTGTACCCAACATTAACTCAATACCACTAAGTTGAGTGTAGCCTACAGATGGAGGTCTGTATATAACCCCCACCAAACAGCTAAAGTCTTTATTTCTAATCGCCAGCCAAATGTATTCAATATTGATACATATATCTAAAAATGATGTGTCGATAACTGAGCATGACAAGAAATTAGCAACATACGCGCACACACCACCCCCTCTAGATAATCGGTCATGCCTAAACACCTGAAAACCAGGAATAGTAATAAGACTGTCTGGGTATTCATTTGTCAGCCATGTTTCCGTTAAACCCAGAATGTGAAAATTTTCATGTAATAATAGATCTTTAATATCTGAAAATGACGGAATAAGGGATCGAATGTTAACATGCGCAACATAGAGATTGTTTTTAGTTATGTTAACAGTAATGGGGTCGGTATTGGGCATAAAAAACTTTGAGAAGTGGAAGATCTTGGACTTACATGGATAGATTGTGAAGACGAGTCAGAACCACCGTCTGCGATATCCAGTGAAACAGGGAGAAAGACCTCATCATCAGAGCCAGGACTAAGGTTTCCAGGAACACTGTTTACTGTGTTACCCTCAGTTGAACCTAAGTAATTATTCTTAGTACTAATAAACTTCAAATTTCTATAACTAGGTCTAAATATACAGTCTAAATCAATCTTGTCATCATTAATGTCAATGTAGGTAATTTGCCCTGGTATGTATTTGTTAAGCCTAAAAACATACTCACTTAATTTACAATTAAATCTGTAGATGCTCCTATTTATCTCTGGATTAGATCTTGTGAATGGTACAGACACCAAAACTATATTAGAGTTTAAACAATCTCTTAGCCTCAAATTAAGGTCCTTAAAAGAGGGATATTTTCTCTGCTGTTGAAAATTATTAATCCCACCAATTATGATAAGAATATCATCTTCACTTAGATTTTTTGATAAGCTAGTTATGCTATCTGTTACCTGCTCATTCAATGCATATGGTTTGACAATATCAAGACGTTTATACTGCTTAAACCTAGGACAACTATCAACATATTTTTTAAACCTATATACTGTTTGATCTCCTAAAATAACCAAGTTTTTCTTACTAACTACTTTACAAATATCATGATCTAATAAATTATCGCACTGAGTAGATCTGTCAACTTTAGTGACAGTTAAGTCTTTATAACAACACTGAACTACCTTGTCTTCCGTGGCTTTCAATCTCAGCCTCTGTGCTTCATTAATGAAAAAGTCATTATCCTTTTCTAAGTTGGCTAAAGTTACACTCATGTCTTTGTTGATCCTCACCAAGTCCTCATACTCCCTATTTATTTTTGTAATGTATATATTGTGTTCAACAATCTTAGCAGCCAATTTATCATTATCATTATTTAACTTAATAATTTCTTTGTTTAAATGAATAATTTCTTCTTTTTGTTCTTTAAGGGTAAGTTGATACTTCCCCTCATCAGCTTCCACCATTTGTTCGTAGTCCGCTGTCCCACGCTTTAATCTTTTGATATAGTCTAGTTTATTTTTATTTTCTAGTTTTAGTTCATTTATTTGGTTTTCAAGGTTTTTCTTTAGCTCTTCCTCCTCAATATAAATTTTTTGACATTCAGCGGAGCAGAAAATTTTGTGACCTCTAATTCGAACATGACTAGATTTTCTTTCCAGGCAACTGGGGTGAAATATGTCATTACAACCTATACAGCAGAAGTTAGGAAAATCTTTATTCCTGCAGCATTTAAATTTACCCTCCATGTCAAATTAACAGACAAATGTGGCATATGAGCAAAAAAGGCAGACCAAAACCCTGGCCCCAACAAAATGATTAGCGTCGGCAAAAACAACGTATAACGTACAAAATCTCCATACCATGCAAAAACCACCAAATAATATCAACACGGAATATTTGTAATATTTGCATTAGCAGGAAGTTGGCCAATATATATCACAGCCAAGCATACCTGAGAAATTCCTGGTCTATTGTTACCATTTACCGGTGAACATTTTAAACACTTTAAACAGTTTTTTTTTTAAACAGCAGAAAACAAATCTTATTGTTTTTGCCAAATTTCGCTGAAAAACTGCGAAAACAAGTATCACACTATGATGCACGTGAAAAGGGAGCACATACTGGTATAAAACTCATGGCACCACAATCACTATTTCCATAGGAAATCGTTAAAAATTACGGAGCAGAAACGACGCGTGTAAACACATTAAAAATAGTGTCAGATCACTGCTTATCTCTAGCGCCTTCTATAGTGTGGAAGAATTTTTAAATTATAATTTTTAAACCTTATAATTTAGACTGTCTGTTTGGATGTATATTTGTGTCATGTATTTAACTGTGTGTATTTTATCAATAATTGTTTTTTACCTTATTTAGCATTGTTTTATTGTATAATAGTATTGACTTGTGTAAGAATTTATTTGTATTGACAATAATGAATTATCTTATCAATCATTCGAGACACACTGGGAGTTGCTCCGCAGAATGTAGCGACTCCTGTTGAGCTTCCTTGACCATGCACCAACGTGCTCTCCCCACTGCAATCCCAGATCAAGAACAGCACCCTTGAACTATCTATTCGGCACATTGCTTAATTCTTTCATAGAAAAAACCACCCTATTTTTTATCTGCATTCAATGGAAGCCTGTTTGATTGGAACCAAAGCTCAGCCCTATTTTGTGCCACCTTGGAACCATTCACCAACCCATCCAAGCTATCAGCTGTGAAAGACACTGTTGTGTCATCAGCAAAAATAGTATACTTGGCCTGCGGTTCACACAAAGGAAGATCATTTATATATATTATATCAAAAAGAGTATGAGGCCATGTATTGAGCCCTGTGGTACTCCAATAGTAATTTTACTCCTTGCCGATGATACCCCAGCAACCCTCACTAACTGATAGCTGTCCACAAGGTATGATTTCAGTAAATCAGTGCTGTCTTGACAGAACTTGTAATATCTAAGTTTCCGGAAAAGGATGCCATGATCGATACAATGAAAGGCTTTGCTGAGATCGCAGAATAAGACAGAGCTGTATTGGGTTTTATGCTCGGTTTTATGAAAAGCCTATTATATTAGATATTAGGTCCAAGACTCCCAAGACAGTATTCTTGTCCTTTCTGAATCCAAACTGGCATTCAGAAAACAGGTTGTTTCTCTCAAAAAAGTTACTCAAAAAAGTTAACAATTTTAATTGCAATGCACTTCTCTACAACCTTGGATATGGGCCTGTAGTTTTCAGGCAATGAATCCTTGAAATCACTGTTCGTCCATAATCTTTGACTACCTGCACGGTAATAAGCTTTTACTCCAAACATTTTGTTATTAATTTTCTAAACAATTTCAGAACATTCTATAGGCTGGGGAAGATTGTCAGATTGTTGAGTGTAAAAGTTCTCAAATTTTCCCCACTCGCACTACATCTTTCGTGCATAAGGCACATAATTTCTAAAATACCCAAACCAAAATCTTTGAGGAAACACACGATGGTCTCTGAGTTTAGCCTTGTTTAGATATCGCATTGTCTTTTTTTGAAGTGTAAACACTATTACTAAGACTATCTAAGGAGATATTGAGAACATTAAATTGTGAGTCAGCTAGAATGAAATACACCATTCTCGTGGGGGACCAGCTAAATTCATTTGGTACAATCCTCATCTCGTCAAGGATACACCTGATTGTTCAAGTCAAGAATACACTTGGTGAATTTCAATGATAAAATGTGTGCTACTACTTGTGAACTACTGTAGAAATAGGGTGTGTGTGAACTACTGTAGGGTGAGGGCTTTTTTTGACTCCCCAGAGGGGGGAAATTTATTTATTTATTCACAATGTAGGGTTAGTTGGCTTTTTGGTTCGTCAATCAATTTACAATTGTAGGACAAAGTAACTTAACAAAATATCAAAATAATACAAAAGTCAATCAGGGTTAGTTGGCCATTTGGTTCGTGACTGAGGTTTCCATGTATGACACTTCCTAAATCTTAACAACATTACCCCATGCCACCAGACAGTAACTCAAAGCCGAATATGTGTAGGCATAGTAATGCGAAAGAAGTAAGTATCTTTTTATTTGCAAAATGAAGTCCCCAAAAAAAAAACAAAGGAATTCAAGGGGAGTTTCTTAAGAAGTGAATCAATATGGTTAACCCATGTAAGCTGGGAATCCATAAGTACTCCCAGGAATTTAACGTGCTGGGACTGTGCACCCCTCCTCCCATGAGATCGCACCAGAATAGACTGGTCCAGATGTCGAGGAGCAAATACCATCAGTTCAGTTTTTGAATGATTTAAAATTAGGCCATTTTGATAACTGTCCTTTTAGTAAAGGCTATACACTCCTCAATCTTCAATATCAAATCATGCTGAGTGTCAGCAGACACTAACGCTGATATATCATCAGCAAACAACGTCAGCTCAATAGCAGGATTATCTACCATCACTCACAAATAGCAAGAAGAGCAGCGGGCCCAAAATGTTTCCCTGGGGTACCCCAGCATGGCACTCACCCCAATCAATTTTACTCTGTGCTCTACTGGATAAGTAAGAGGACAGCCAATCCAAGGGCAGCCCCCTCACTTTGAAATGATGTAACTTCTTTAATAGTAGTTCATGATTCACTAGATCAAAATCGAAAAACAGCCTCCAATCCAGCATCTCAACAATGTGTTTTATCAATGCCAGCATGGCATCCTCAGTGGATCGTCCCCTGCGGAAATCATACTGCACGTCAGGTATCTCATCGAACCCATCAAGGCAACTAAGAAATCTGACATAAAACGCCCTCTCAAAAACCTTTAAAACAGCGGGAAGCAGGGCAATCGCTCTATAATTGGCCATCCTCTCCCTTTCATCTTTTTTATGTATAGGTTTTATTATTGCAAATTTTATTATTAATGATCTGGGAAATATACCCCCTTTAAAAAAGTAAGCCAATATAAGCGCAATAATATTCAGCTACCGGGCTTAGAAGAAAGCATGGTTCATGGTATTCCATCCTCACCCACTACATTTTTTTTGGAGACATCAAGCAGTATTCTCTCTCCGAACCTCATTTGTCGGCTAGACACTGAAGTTAGTAACATGGAAGTAGAGTTACGCTCACCCTTAGGAATAACCCCCCATTCATGTCAAAGGCAGTGGTCAACTTGTTTACAGAATCTATAAAGTATGAATTAAATGTACATGCAGCCTCAATACTGCTAGATATTCGATACCATCACTGTCCTAAAAAAAACAAGGGTATCCAGATTTAGTTTTAAGGTGAACCTCCTTATTAATTATGTTCCACGTACATTTTGATTTATATTGAGAGATATATATTATCATAGTAGGTCGTCAGATCCCTTTGCTTACGTAATTTACTCTTATAAGATTGCTTTAGAAGCAGCATATGCACATGAGACTTGTGCCAGGGTTCCTCTCAGGGCTCTGTCCCTTGAACAGGCATTCGCACCTGCTGTGGATCGTGGAAATTCTGAAATGCAGAATGCAGGTGGCGTTTGAAAGACGAGGAAGGAATTTTCCACTCACTTCTTGCTGATTGTCCGTCGTTGATTAGGTTAGGGAAAGGTGCACTTCGGAAATTGCATTCTGAAGTAGGCAGCCAACTTGGTGACTAATTTTGAAACTTGTAGAACTCGAGTTAATTTAACTGTGTTCTGTGATCTACTGAATCAAAAGCTTTTGAGAAGTCACAGTACAACGCCCTAAATATACCTTCTTCAAGAACTGTGCATCATTCAGTGTATTGAACGGAGTACAACAAGTTGCACCTTTGCGAGTTTTTCTACAGTTTTCGACAGTAGTGCAGTAGACTGAACATTAGATGGATCACCAAGATCTCCAACCTTATGCGGAGGAATGACAAGAGAAGTCCTTAAATGGTCTAGATATATGCTTGTGGTGAAGGAAATATTTATTAATTTGATATATGTAAGCGGCATATGCTTGAAAGAAGCTAGAAAAGCTTGACCTTAATTTAGAATTAGTTTGGTTTCTAGCCTCTGAGAGGCTATAACATGTTTTGCTAATGGTAAATATGGCTTCCAGCCGAGCCTACAAGTTCTTTTGGGCTTTCTATAGTGCCCACAACTACTATTAATTACAAGAAATAAATTGAGCCATGTTGAAACATGTATCACATTTCTGAAGCCATGATCAGCAATTGGACTGATTCAGGTTATATGCCTCCTTTCCTTCGTGAAAGTGAAGGGTTAATTTAAATGTTAAATTATGTTCTATTAAAATGCTGCCTTCAATTTTTCATCAGATAGTTTCTACATAAGTTTGGTTGTAAAGCTTATGTACCATGTACTTGAAACTTCAAATAATCATTATGGTGTTGTTAAAATGAAGCATTTAAGGACACCATCTATTTTCTATGATTTATCAGCGATCATGTACCTTACCTTCTAGAGCTTGCAGGTACTTCAAATACCCAGACTATAAGTGGAATAATGAAATAATCTATTCTATTTATAAATTTAAGTAATAGCATAATCAAAAGCAGAAATTGTCTGTGAAAATAATTTCAAATCCGAATTAAAATCCAAATGCATTTACTCTAAACAAACAATTAGACCTTGACACTTAATTCTGTGCTATGATTTAGGGTTAACGACTACACTACCATTTGCGCTATACTTAAATGTTGCATGCCTTGTACTCGGCATTGGATTGACCAGTTAAAAAAATTAAATCGTTTTAAATTGCTTTTATTATGATATTGCAGAATTATAATAATTAAATAAAAATTTGTAAAATTGCTTCGAATTTAAGAAAATAACGCGAAGTCATGATACTATGATTTAACGTGAAATGTATACAAATGACATAATATCCTGTAAATTCTTTCTACTGGCTATATATAGGTAAATGAAGTTTCTTAAACTCAATGTGTGAAACAATTACTCCAATTAGAGCTTTAGCACCTGAGCAAATTGATTTGCCATAATTTGCTTTTCTAACTCGTGTAGGCGTGAGTTTACCTTGCGTATATATTTACATTCAACTATTCCAGGATTACAACCTGAGTCACCTTCGTTTATATAAAAACATAAAGGTATTATTGTTAGGATCAATTAAACTATTTATTGTGCTTAGGTGAGCAACATCCCAAAATATATTTTTAAATGATAGTAGTATCATTTCTGGTAATGATAGGAGGAGACTGATGCTCCCTACATAATATATGTAATTGTTAGGATGTGTTAAGAAATGTATATATCTAGATTGTTTACTTTTTCATAACTATTTTTTTTTGTCTCATAGTAAATTTTTAATGAATTGCTCATTTGGATATGTTTGTCGCAGCGTTTTACCCCTCTCTAAATAAAATATGGTGCTAGGTGACCTTAATAGGGGTCTAATCTAGGTCGTATTATTCCTGTTAATGTAGTCTGTTATATGATCAGTTAATATAAACTTAGAGTTAGACCGCAACTCGGATTCTGAGAGAATGATGCAACACGTTTTTCTGATTGAAGTTAAAATGAAGGTAAAGTTTTTTTTTCAATTAAAAAGAAACCTAACCCCGGAGAGTCGTGTTACAATTGCCCGGCCACAGTAGTGGGGTCGTTAGAGCGCCACCAGTTCTATCCAGCTAAACTGAAAAAGCCCTGCTGGTGTTGTGCAGGGTGGCTAGGCCGGCTTATTAAATCAAAAGGTACTTAATTTCAAACTAACAAGAAAACGAGAATATAGGCTGGCTTATTAAATCAATAATTAATCAATTAACTTAACTTAACAAGAAAACACAATCTAAAATTTAAGGAAGAATATATTTGCTACTAGGTTCTTTTTTTTTTAACACAGCAACAATCTATCTGGAGTAAAATGGCACGTTAAATGGAGATGTTGTGAGTTAAAGGCAAAAGAATGTCAAATGACTATTAAATTTAACTACTAATATGTACAATATGGTGATTGTACGGTATGGTGTTAATACTCGGTTCTGTATGCCTTACAACTAAATGCCCTAAATACTACTAACAGAAGTGATCACTTTGATGTTAACTAAGCTAATTACAACTAGGTATGCGTGCGCTAATAGCTCCACCGATTTTAAATGTAGCAATAATAATATGTATCAACGAACGGCCACAATAATTAAATCAAATGACTCGATAAATTAATAAAAATAATAAAATTAGAATAAAACTGTCGATGCTTGATTCATATTATTAAGAGAGAAAATTCAGAGCGGTTATATGACTCGATAAATGAATGAAAAGAATGAAATTATTGAGCCAACGCTTGACTTATATTAAAAACAGAGAAAATTCAAAGCAATCAGATTAACTGGTCCGATAAACCAGTGAATAAATAAAAATAAAATTAATGAGCTATCTCAGAGCTTGGCGGTCAATGTTTGAGTTATATTAAAAAAGGAAAATTAAGAGCAATTATATTTAACAGATAAACAAACGAACGGCGCCGGGCACCTATAGATACCTCAGGTACTGCCTCTCGATGGCCCCGAGGGGGAAGATCTAGCCGAGGTCTCGATAGCTCGGTGTTGAGATTGGTTGATAATTGCTGCGGGTAAAGCTCGCTTCCAACCCACTAGAAAAAGGTGGTTCTAGCCTACCGGTAAAGGTAGTGGCCTGCTGGTAAAAGTTGTGGCCCTCCAGTAAAACCCTCGTTAGTGTGTGTGATGGCTAAGGGAAATTCGACGGTCTCGGTCAATGACGAATGTGGAAAGCCTCTAATACAGGAGTAAAATCCCGATAAATCAGTCGTGTCAAGACGCAAACAGAAACAACACAATAAATCCCCTAGGAAAAGGGTGGTATTATATCACAATACTAAATGTGGAGTCTACCAAACCTTCTTCTCGCCTTGAAAAGAAATCTCAGAAGAACTCGATTGGTTTCCGTCAATTTGCCTACGAGATTAAATGCTACGTCAAATCAGCAAGTAGTGATGTGGTGAAACATGCCCAGTGATTTCGATACAGGGAATAATTCTAAGATAATAAACACCTTAGTTCTCGTTTATTAGGATGATAAACGCCGGCGGAAGCCACAAATAGTGAGCTAAAATTACATTTTTCAAGAAATGCTAGGAAATACTCGTACGAAAATGATAAACCTTTAAAAATCTAAATCGAGAGCGTCAATCACGGGAGGATAGTCCATTCCTATTATTCGGAACGAACCTTACAAAAACTACAATCTGGCGTGTGAATATATTTAAAAGCAGAGGTCCCAAAACGATCTAACGATCTTCAGAAATGGCGGCCGGCGATTGGAGGTCAGCAACCAAGGGGTTCCCAAAAGGTTATGAAATATGGCAACCAAAATTGAAAATATGGATCGACGAGTCAAATGCAGCGTATTTGCAGGCTTCACTAACAGCGTTCTTAAAAATATAAATCGGTTCGATGACCGTTCTACGGTAATGTAATATAAATCAAGCTAAGCTATCTTAATAAGAATGTGCTACGCTTGTCAACTAAAATAAATATAGTCACAACGTGTGATAAAAGCTAATACAAATATATCGTTAACCTATACTTAGAATAGAGTTATTTTACATTAAGAAAAGCAGCATTTTCAAGCGAATTGTCAGCAAGTCGAATCAATAAATTTAGAATTAATAAACCGATGAGTGCAAAATACAGCATCTTTTTTCCTAAATGCGGCATATAAAAGAAATTTTAAAAATATTTGACACCGGCAAAATCGGAGTGTTACAATGAGATGGCCAATTGCGCATGTGCAGCAGAAGCCAATATACCACAAAAGAAAGAAATAAATGTATAGCATGAATTATCAAAATCATATTTAATGTCAAATATACACAAGTACTTACACGCGTCAAAAGTAAAAAGACAGACAGCCTGGGCATATTATACCTACGGCGCAATTCACACAGAACGGATGAGTGGTGGTGTCGTGGGACTGGCGTGGTGCAGCCGTGGAGTGGACGTGGCGGGCTCAATACACACAGAAGGGATACCGATATTTGCTTTGTATGTGCGAAGTGATAATGCTTTCGGACACCGAAGATGACCAGGATATTTTGGACCTTGTGAATTTAGCTAACATGCAAAGGGAGAGGGGATACTGGGTACATCCTTTGTGGTTAGATAAAGGAAAAAGTGGTGGCTCGTTCAACGTTTTGCGGGAGCTCAACATGTACCCTGAACGTTTTCAAAGTTTCTACCGTTTATCTTTAAAATATTACGTTTAGTAAACGTTGACATTGAAAAGAAATCTACGAATTGGAGAGAACCCGCCACTCCAGAGAAGAGGCTGTTAGCAACACTGACTATATTAAATTGGAAATCGTCACACGTTTTGTGCTAAAAAAGACCAAAAACAAACACTGAATTTCACACTGTCGTATGGCATGTGTCACTCGTGTAGGCTTCGCATTGCGTCGAGATGGCGTTGCGGTTGCGGGAGTAACCCCGCCAGCACCACGTCACCTGTATCTGTATTGCCTCATAGGCTTACATGCGAGTGGCATTTGCCCACGCCACCACCACGCACCCGTTCTGTGTGATGCAATCAATTTCTGTCAAGAGCTCTCGTGGTGTAGAGGTTTAGATAGCTGGGTGTCACCTGGACGGCCCGGGTTCAAACCCCGTTGCTTCCTTTTATTTATTTTTTAAGATTATGTTTCTAAACAGTTTTTTCTTGATTTTGGGTATGTCTTGAGTTAGTTTGGGTTAGCACCTGGTTAGTTTTCTTTTCTTAAGCCCCCGTAGCGAGCGGAGGGTCATGCAGATCGACCAATAGGAGAGGCCGTTTTTTATATAGTGCACTATTTGTGTAAAGGATCTTATAATGCCAATCTGGGTATGCCACTTAAGTTCCTGATCGATCACCACACACAGGAATCCCAGTTGTGATGCTCCATCGGTAACCTCACACATGTGTCTAGGTGAAAACACTAATTGCTGTGTCTTTGCCTGATTCTGAAGCAGCCTGCTGGCACTAAACCAGTCCTCAGCCACTGACCGTGACACCCCCAGCTCCCTTGTAGCCTCTTCCAAGGTGCTCGCTGAAAGGGAAGCGGTGGTGTCGTCCGCAAAGAGCGTGTATGTAGCCCTCGTATCACCAATGGGCAAATCATTGATGTAAATGAGGAAAAGTATGAGGTCAGGCCTGAACCTTAGGGAACCCCGATATTTAGTGCACTCTCAGCAGACGCCCCACCAACCTCCCCTCCCACCCTCACAACTTGGTTCCTGTTCTGTAAATAAGATTTTAAAAGAGACCCACTATTATCTGTAAAATTGTAATATGTAAGACTAAGCTTTTGTAGTAGGAGATTGTGGGTGACACAGTCAAAGGCTTTGCTCAGATCACAAAAAAGGACAGCTCTATATTGCATACCCTCAAAGGAAAGTTCTTGGAAAGAACATATAAATATCTTATTACAAAACTTGGCTAAGGAAGGAAGGCAAAGGAAAGTTCTTTCCAAGAGTTTTGTCCACCAGATCCAAAATGCCCAACACAGTGTTTCTCTTGTTACGAAATCTAAACTGACCATCCGCAAAACAGCCGCTATCCTCTTAAGAAATTGACCATTCGTATGGCCATGCACTTCTCAACAATTTTTGAAATTATCTGTAACAAACTAATTGCTGTAGTTTGATATATCTTTTTTGTCGCCCTTTTTGAAAATTGGTATAACCAATGCCCTTTTCAGTATATCTGTGAAAGTGTTTTCCCTAAAGCACAGCCTTGTTAGCGGATATATAATTATGTTTTTAATATTCTTAGTTAGGTTTACGTTTAGCCCAAAGATGTCACGACTAATTTTGTTTTTTAAACTGTCCACTATGTTTCTCATTTCATTAAATGTAAATTTAGTAAAAGAGAAGTGACCGGTAGGGTGAATTATGTTTTTAAAATTTCCCATATGTTTCACCGGTATTTCCCTTATTAAGTTATGAGCTATATTACAAAAAAAGTCATTGAAACTGTCTGATGACAACCCAGAAGAAGGGTGGTCTTCACGGCCTGTCTTTCGTTGAGCCTTAATAATATTCCACATAATCTTTGTGGTATTCCCAGCAGAAAGTATAGCCCTATCTTTGCTTCTTTTATTGCTTTTTTATATTGTTTTTGAAATTCTTGTATTCCCTGATATTTCCCTCATTTTTATATTGTTTACACAACTCACCAAGAAAATTAAGATGTTCCCTCATCACCCTCAGTTCGCCCCCAAACCAGGATGTGTTGCCAGGTTGATCACTTCGAATGGTAATACTTTTTGTAGGGAAGGCATCAAGAAATGATCGCTCCAGAATTTCTATGAATTTTGTAAACTTCTGATTAACTCGGACACACTGATCTGATATAAAATCAAAAGATGTATTTTCAATTAAATTATAGAATTTTATTATGCCCCTTTGTGTAATTGGTCTACATATTTTATGCTCCAGCCGATGCATGGCCGGAGGTGAAAGAAGAAGAGTTGAATTTTATTAATTGTGAACTATGGTCTGAGAAATCTGTATTTAAGTTAAATGTTTCCAGGGCTTCCACTTGGAAGTTTAAGAAAATATTATCCAAACAGTAAGCTTCTCTAGTTTTACCGTGTACCGTGTGTAGTTCTGATAAACCCAAAGCTGCTCAATAGGTCATCGTGTGCAACCGCCTCACATTGATCCGTTCCAAAGTGCACATTAAAGTCCCCAGCCAACACCAGGTTCTTGTTGATACCCCATTCAGTTAAGCAGTCCTCCAAGATAGATATTAAAAGTATCAATGCTGCCTGATGGGGATCTGTAAATGACTAAAATATACATATTAAAATCTTTAAAGTAAACACATGACAATTCGATACACTTTTCCACATTAAAATCTAAAATAATGTCAATGGGTTGGGCTTCCATGTTTCGCTTGTCATACACTGCCGTTCCTCCACCAATGTGGTGCTTTCTCGAAGAAGCGCCAATACACTGATAATCCAGTATAGCTGTTTCTCGTATTTCATCATCGCTCAGCCAGTACTCGGTGAGGAAAAAGTTGTTAATCTTCTTGTCTATGATAAATGCCTTCAGCTGCCCAGTTTTATTTCCCAAGGATCTCATATTAACATGAAAAATAATTTGCATCTTCGCTCCATCCTCTTGCACATTATTTCTAGCTTTCCTAGTTATGGGTTCTGGACAGTTCGGCGGATATTCATGAAAAAATTTACAGTTATTCCCCTCTCCCACATATCGGAGTGTACATCTTCATTCTTTTCGGCCGTTGCTACTTTAAAATTACTTTTGACATAGCATTTTTTGGTTCTCAGGTTTTTAGAGTAACTGCTTATATTTAGATTTGATTGGATGTATTCCTGTACGGTCTTGGCTGTCATTTCAGGTTCAAAGCCTGAGAGCAAGAACATTTTACTGCTGGGTTCTGTTGCAATGTTTTGGGCTAATTTAATAATTTAAAACCGAATACTCTGAAGTGATCGTATTTGGTTTTTTGTCGAAGCAGAAATGGAATAGACTGCTCATATAAAATGGGAGGTGCTGCGCTAACCCAGGACCACATTGAGAGTGCTCAGTTTTGGTGACCGCTCTTAAAGCATTATTAATCGAAGCTTGGAATTGGGATTTTGTAAACTTGGGCTGTGACATTACCCCACATTCATGTTTTATGTTCCCTTGGCCTAAAGTATGGCTCCACAGTTTGGAGTCCATATTATGAAACATCATTGAATCTATACAGAGCACCTTAGATATCGTTAATGAACAGATCAAAGAGCATTTTGCATTGAACTCTTTGCAGAACTACAGCAAATAGCTTGAGAATGGTATTGTAAGTTCATCTGGTATACCGACAAAAATATATTTTTGTGCTCCACCGAGAGATTTGCTGTCATGCAAAAGTCTAATACTCGCCTTGCTCAGAACATGCCTCTGAATGTAAATGAAAATTACCTTTTGGACTCTGTTGGCATTTGCTTTAACAACTTTAGGCATGTTTTGTGGGAAGTGTTTTGTGTTTTTAATATCTTCTACGTCTTGTATGTGCCAAGATATTTTAGTAATCATGTTTGAATTGTGTACAATTTTATTTTCGAGATCTTTATATTATTGTTATCAAATGGTGTTATTCCCACTGATCTATTATAGATCAGTGGTTATTCCTGAAATATTAATAAATCGCACGGTCATGCTATCAAATGCCTTACATAAATCGTACCTACCACATATTTTATTTCAATAACACGACCTAGTTAGTTGTGCAACTATTTCGATGAAAAATCGATCGTTTTTCCTGCAATTCCATCGATTATTGTTAAAATATGTTTCAATTTCAAAACCATGCACAAGTTTTTAAATTTTTAATACCTGTCGGTCGGTCGTAAAGGTTAGATCAGGGGAATCAATCAATACGATATTGCATTGGCATTGAATAAATAAGCGGATATTTACGTAATGCAATTGATTCAGATATTCCGTGGTCTTCAGTGGCAGTGAAAGTTGAAAATTCATATATTGCAGCCTTTTATGGGAATATTCTTACAGCTTCTATGAAAGTTATGGATATATTCCCACTTTCGTCCGCAGTGGCGAAAAACGCACTAGAATCAGGACAAAGATCTAAAATGAAGCAACAATTAAAAAATGCTGATAATTATTTCTTACCCAAGGCTCCGATCCAATACCTCGTATAGGCCAAACTCTGCCACTGAACGTGGCGTCAACACCGTCAATACTTTTACTTCGTTCCCAATATTTTATTGTCGCATTATTTGTTAATGGCACAAAATACACGTGTGCTTAGTTTTTAACTTTACGTACTTTAGGTCTTTTTAGAGCTTGACCCCAATAGGAAAGTCATTATCATTATACGGTTTGATGCAACTCAAAGCTATAAACCAAGATATAAAACAGACTATAACCATTGATTGAGATTTCTCAATCGACACATAACGGGTTGGTTTACGAGCGTCACGTGCAATCCTGAATCCTGCAGTAAACGCGCGTTTATAGGTTATGTTTGAGAAAATTACAGATTATGTCGATTTAAATTCTTTTAGTAGCATCTTCTGGATGTGTTTTTTCAGTTTCATTATTAATTATTATCAGGTCTACGTAATGATATTATTTATCATATTTTTATATAAAGCGTCAGAACAAACGTTATATGACGCCTGCAGTTTCATGTTATGTATCTGTATTATTGCTGCGTTTCCCCTTATTATGCTTTGAAGTATATTCACTAATGAGGCGCCCAAACAACTTCTCCGAAAGAGAGGATACCTAAAAATAGCGTGAAAAATATTTCCTGGAACGCGAATATGTGCAAAAACAAGAAACTGCATCCAAACGTGTTCAGATATATCGGTCTGTATGCAAATTTGATATTTTGTCAGTGCTTTCCTATGCCTAATTTCGTTTATTTTATTTCAGATAATCAAAGAAGAATCCATGCCAATGATAGAACATTCAATGCCCAGTTTAGATATGCTGTAAGTGACAACTACACAGATGCGTTAAGTTGATCCCTTCCTACTATATTTTTAGAAATAACTATAGGGTACTCTAAGTAAGGGAAATATACTTATGCTACATAACATTTTGCAGAGCAACTTCATAAAAACGTCAAAATACTCGATCCTGACCTTTCTGCCCCTGAACCTGTTCGAGCAGTTCCAACGGCTTGCCAACTTCTATTTCTTGTGCCTTTTGGTGTTGCAACTGATCCCGGCCATCAGCAGTTTGACACCTGTCACGACCGCGCTGCCTCTTATCGGCGTGCTGGGACTGACGGCCATCAAGGACGCCTACGATGATCTTGTAAGTAAGATTACTATCAAATATGCAGTTCAGCTTCAATTCTCACTTTAATTTTTCCGTATCTATTTAAATATTTATTTATTTATTCAACGGGCCAGTTGCCCAATATGACAAATAGAATATCCAAATCTATGTTCACCTAATCTGCAATAAAAATATAAAAATGTAAATGTAAAATTTTGACCTATTTTTAAGCCATGATCAATTAACATCACATTGACATCACATCAGGACCTAACAAAAAAGTAATAAGTAACAACACAGTAAAGTAGAATGGAAAATTGAGACAAGACAAGAGAGACAGTGTCACAGGGGTTGATCATATAACACAAAATCTAAGGTTTCTTCTAAAGTTGGTGGGCCTATCAAAGCAGTCAATATCAGAGGTATACTGAGTAGCCAATCTTCCTAACCTAGGCAAAAGCGCGTTAAAGGCATAGTTTGCCGAGTTTGCCTCGGCTGGACATGAATACCAATCCTATTTAGAAGCTGGGGACAATTGCTGCGAGAATGAAGAATGTTGTAAAAGAGTGACATATTTCGTCTCGTCTGCAAAGTGTCGATGTGCAGCAGGGTCTCCTCAATCAGATGATATTTCACAGAGTCTTGATAACTGGTTCCGGCTTGGTTTTGCTTAAGAATTTGTGTTAAACTCTTTCAATATGTTGGGTGTGTACATCATAATGAGGAGCCATATTCCAAATGCGGACGCACAAGGGAGCAATACAGTAAACGAATAGAATCGAGGCTCTGGAAGTCACCAGCACAACATTTAAAGAGCCTTGAAACTGCATCAGAAATATGCGGGATGACACTCAAGCAACTATCAAGTGTAATTCCCATCAGGTCTGTAATATGTGAAACTGACTCTATAAGGTTACTGTTGATGTAATAGGAGTGGTCAATACCATTCCTACTTTTAGTGATGCAAATTGAGTCGCATTTCTTGACATTCAAGTCCATACACTTGGTGTTACACAAGGCAATGAGTCTATCCAGATCCGATTGAAGCCTGAGGCAATCATCGGTGGATCTAACTTTAATATACAGCTTTAAGTCGTCTACAAAGAGAAGGAAAGAACTGTGCTGAAAACAAGGCGATATATCATTTATGTATAAGTTGAACAACAGGAGACACAACAGGTATCTCAATCGATTGAAAGCCAAGGACTCGAACAACTTGTGTTCTGTCAGTCAAATAGTAGTAAAGCCATTTTGTAGCAAAGGCCCATCGACTCCAGCCCTCCTCAATTTGTGGATTAGCAAGTGATGATTGACTCTGTCGAAGGCCTTAGAGAAGTCGGTGTACAATGCGTGAACTTGACACCCTCCTCCAAAGACTGGGCCAAAAAATCTGTGAATGACAGAACATTTAACCCGCAATGAAACCAAAATGCTTATCAGTCAGTTCACCTTGAAGAGAACGAGTCAGAAAATCACACACGAGGCTTTCAAAGATCTTTGGAATGGCACTCCAAATGCTGATAGGCCTGTAATTATTGGTCATTTGGGAGCTATCTACTGTTTTATGAATAGACGGTATATAACTATTCTTCCAGTAACTTGGAAAGATCCTGAATGTAAATATAAAGAAAAGGAGACATGCTAATAAAAAACTGAGCTGTTTTAAAAATATGGCGGGTAAACCATCAAGCCCTGGACCATTGCCTGTGTCCAGCCCAGATATTGAAATAGTTAAGCTGTCCAGATGTAAATTATTAAAGCTCACTTCACTGGGTATATGACATGTTTTCTCTGAAAAGTATTCAGCAAACAGACCAACTATCTCTTCCCCAGAGGACCCAGTGACACCCTTATAAGAGAGTTCATTAGGAATTTGGATTTTGGAGCTTACAAGCTTCCAGAATTTTTTAAAGTTAGTGGTAAGAGATATCTCGGTAAGCTGAACATGGTCTGGGTAATTCTGCCTTTTTAGGGTCTTACACCCAGCTCTTGCATTACAGAAATTAACATAATCACCGTATAAATTTGAGTTAGCATACAGCTTATGTAGTTTTTTTTCTTTTCGATAATTAATGATTTAAGTTCATTGGAAAGCCAAATGGGAAACTTCTTTGATGAATATTTTTTCAATGGCACAAAACGGTCTATACATAAGTACATACCTCATAAAAAGTTGTAATCATATCATTGAGAGATTTATTCAAGAACAAATCATCCCAAACGAAACCTGACATAAGCATCAACTAATTTAACGTCTCTATAAAACCCGTTGTCCACGAGTTCCTTGTTTCTCTCACTTGAGGTTAGTTTAAGAGTGATTCTTGTAAACCGACAGGTCCTTATCTGTCCCGACTACCAGGTCCAGCAAAGAATTCGCCTCATTTATTTTGACTCGAAATAAGCTATGGAGAGATCACATATTCGTCAGCACTTCCAAGGTTTCAAATTCATCAAGTGGAGCAGGAGCCCTTGCTGAGGCAACAGAGCCAATCTTTTCAGTGGAGCAAATGCTGTGAGCCAGGTTGAAATCTCCCAATAAACAAATCCTACAGTGAGGAAGTTCTTCACAGAGTCCATCCAAGCAATAGCTAAAAGAAGCACGAGATGGAAAGTGGAAAGTACCCTGTTCCCAAGATATATTGTTTTTCCCCAGAGCCGATTAAAACAAAGAGCTGTTCCAAATGAGGAGCTGAGGGCAAGGCTTTACTGTTTATACTCTTGTGTACCGCAATAAGCATACCTCCACCTCTGGAACATAAGCTTGGTTCGGTTGAATTTTATAGTCATATAGTTAGAGAAGTCAGATGTCAGCCAGGTCTCATTAAATTCAGTTATGCTATAATGGGGATAAGAAGCATTGAAAAACAATGAGGCCAGTTTGGTTCGGAGACCTCTACATTCTGAAAATAGACTTAACATGTCTGAAAAGGACTATGTTAGTTTTTTTGATATGATTCTGGGAGCACCATTAACACATTTTATTATTATTTGATACGAATATCAGCGTTTATGTTAAAAATAACGCGTAAACCTGTGACTTTAGGCTCTTAAGTCAAGCTAGTTTAACCAGTCTCTTTATAAATGATCTTGGTGTTTGTGTGTCATCACATTTTTTAATGTTTACAGAAATTATTCTGTCAAGTATCATCCACTCAGGATGTATTGGTTGTACAAAATGATCTGTGTATGGTTTCTGACTGGTGCCAGTGCAATGATATGCTGCTCAATATTGATAAATGCTGTTTCATGAGGCTTAGTAGGCTTCTATGTAGACTTCCTGTTCAATTTCATATAAATTACATTCCAGTTAAAGAAGTATCTATAATCAAGGATATCGGTGTTTACTTGGACACAAAATTGATACTCAATACTCAATACTTTATTCATGTCAATGCACACGCTTACATACATCAGCAAGAGTTACAAAAAAATGTTAAAAAAATTGCAAAATACATATTAATAAATTAATAAATAATAAAATAATAAATCAATAAAATAATCAAAACATGACAGGCTATTTATCGCCTTCAAAAGGGAAATGACGGTCCATCGTACGGTTTTCTAGTCGGTTGGAACAAACCTTTAATGGTATTATAGTTATCAACGAAGCAGAGTCAAGGTCACCAAAAACGGGTACACCAACATCAAAGGTGCCGACGCTTATTGTCGCCGCTCCTTAATTATTGTTATATCATTATTGCCTGTCATTTCCAAGCCTGTGGAGAAGTGCATTGCGATTAAAAATGTTTACTTTTTTGATGGAAATAACCTGTTTTCTGAATGCCAGTTTGGATTCAGAAAGGACAAAGAATACGGTCTTGGGAATCTTGGACCGAATATCTAATATAATTGAGGCTTTTCATAAAACTCAATACAACTCGGTCTTATTCTGCGAGCTCAGCAAAGCCTTTGATTTTGTCGATCATGGCATCCTTCTCCGAAAACTTAGATATTACAACTTCTGTCAAGACAGTATTGATTTACTGAAATCATACCTTGAAGACATATATCAGTTAGTGAGAGTCGCTGAGGTGTCATCGGCAAGGAGTAAAACTACCATTAGAGTGACACAGGGCACTCTTACTTTTAATATATATAAATGATCTTCCCTTGTGTGAACCGCGGGCAAAGTATATTCTTTTTACTGATGACACAACAGTGTCTTTTACAGCTGATACCTTGGAGGAGTCGGTGAATGATTCCATGGTGGCACAGGGCTGACCTTTGGTTCCAATCAAACAGGCTTCTATTGAACGCAGATAAGACCAATAAGGTGGTTTTTTGTATGAGAGAATTAAGCAATGTGTCGAATAGTTCGGGGGTGCTGTTTGAAGATCATAAATAAACAAAATATAAACATTAAATCATTGTATGTAGTCAGTGCTACGATATGGACAATATCAGTCGATGCTAGGTAGTGACCTTGCAGAATATCACAAGAATAATACTCTTAAAAACTAAAGCATTGCATAAACAATCGTAATCCTAAACAAGTATATGATTATAAGCATAATCTTGCAGCTGAGGACAGTTAAATGCTTGTTAAAGTTCCTGCGGAACTGCTCCGTGTGAGCTCGATTAGCTGAGATAACTCTGAGATGAAATACAGTAATATACAAGCAATAATAACAGGATAAATATAAGCTACTATGTACACTATATTCACCAATTGACGAGCAACGTTCAATCGTTTAGCAGTTTATCTTCCAGCACATGGGAAAGTCACTTAAAAACACTTACTAAGTCTCTTGTTAGCGTCTATATACAATGTACTTCAACTTCTTGCAAATAAGAATGACTCAAATGGTAGTGGATTGATATGTTATGCAGTTATATGCATAATGGCATGACAGGGATGCCTTTGTGAAATACGGCTTTTATACACGCAAAAATGGATACTAAAAACACGCTATGCAGGTCGCATAGGTAGACTGAAATCCGTGTAGTGGAAATAGCATTTATGGGAGACTTTATATCATAATAAAGCATATAGAGAAATAAACTGCCATGGGCGATTGCCATTGGGAAGGTTAATACCTCGCTCGGTACTGCATGTTGTGAGAGAGTAGTTGTAAACGCGTGAGTGGCGTGGTGCCGGGTACGCTTAGTACACCGTTGAGAGTTTGTGATTGTAAACGTGTGAGTTTACTCACTTGGGGTTCGAGGCAAGACTCGATTGTGAGAATCTTTATATTAGAATAAAGCATAGAGAGAGAAATGAACTCCCATGGGCGATTGCCATGAGGGCGCTTAATACCTCGCTCGGTCTGAGTTGTGAGAGGGAGAGATGACTGGGTGCCAATAAATACCTTTACTTGTATGCTTGAGACGGCTACGACGCGACGATATGTTTCAATGGCAAGATACCACAATGTCACTTGAATAGATCTTGAGAGATTAGGGGATCTCAACACGTGCAAACTCAAACTGCATAGCATGGCCGATTGGCCATGCCAGCGGGAGCGCGACTTGGCGCGTCTTTCTTTGTTGGGGGTCACGATGCTACTTGCTACTGAATTCTAGAACGTGAGAAGGCGTCGTCTTATCTTAATTTGGTGCGTTAACTTACCCCCACTACTGTCATATTACGTCAGTAAAGAGCAAATAACGTAAATATAGATAAATTGTGTAATAGCTTAGCATCACCGATTGTCTAAATTAATATTATGAATTTAACACAAATCTGGTTGAAATCTGCTGGCTAGTTTTTATAAAATTCGATTTTTAAAGATCGGAATTTTAGGAGCTAACTTGATTACCTCCGTTAAACGCTTGTGAAAGCTCAGTGATTGGCCGAATGTGTTCCTGCAGTGTAGCTGATACGGCCTTGGGGTTTGATGTGCATTGAGGCCATTGGTCTAGCACGAATTAGTCAGTTCGATGCAGGCTTTCTTCTGTGCAAATTGCCGATTAACTTAAATACTTAAAGCAATCTGTTTTCTTGTGTCGAGCGGCCGAGTGCAGATGAGTAAACGTTATAACTGGATATGGCGCTAGGATAGTGACTATCTATACAAGACAGTGGCGACAATCGATGAATCCATTTTTATTGGCCGGGCTAGTATTGCCTCTTCATGGCGGATGACGCAAAATTTTCTTTGTTTACCTCTTGTTAACGTGTTCGTTCGTATCGTGGTTGTCCCGTTTTGCCTTATAAGAACGTAATTATTGGTGTAACTTTAGTTGGTTGTAAATATAGTGTGGTTAAAAATGTGTAAGGAGTTTCATATCAACATAAAACTTTAGTGTCTGACTGTCTGTGTGTTAAAGAGTGATGGAAGTTATAGCGAAGTGTCTATACTCAATAACATTAATTTTTCTGGGCTTAAACTTAATTACAGTGACATGAAGTCATTATACAACATTGCGGAATTTTTAATGCAAAGTATTAAACGAACATCAAAAACTTGTGATAATTTTTTACGTATAGTGTAGCATCAAAAACACCACTATATAAAATAAAAACTTTTTGAACTTTGTAAACATCAAGATATTTAAAGGAAATACTTTGTTTTTCTGTACTGAAAAAGTATTTTATTTTTTTTTGTTAACATGGAAACTATATTTCAAAAATATATCCCAATTGTAATAGATCGAAATATAGACGTAAAAAATTTTTTGTTGAGAAAATGGATCAATTTAGATTTAGATATTCCTAATTGTCATAAACTTAAGGAACTGATTGTAAAAAAAACGTTGTTTAGACTGAAAATGTATTCAAGGAAAAGAAAGAATGTTGATAAGCTTGCAAGTAAGACTGTCGCTGGTTAAACTTTATAACAAACTTGTAGTTGTAAGCACCTCTATATTAACATAATAGGTTATGATCAGTGTAATAAATAATAAATTGGTTAATGTGATTAATTATTGGTCTCACACCTAACTATTTTATGATTTTAATATCATATTTTATAGGTGGATGTCTGGAAAATAATTAATTTGAAAGAAAATATCTGAATATCCTATGCTAATAATAGGTTTGTTCTAGCAGGACGTTTCGAACGGTTTGAAGCCATCGGGAGTTTGCGCATAGCGATATAAGCGTCCCTTTTATTGCTATGCGCAAACTCCGGAGGCTTCAAACCGTCCGAGATTTCATGCTAGAACAAACCTATTACGAACCCGCCATAAATTTTGCCTCCTAATGGCGGATGGGCGGAGCTAAATTGCTGCGTGTCGCCACTGTCTTGTATAAAGTCACTGTACGCCGAGATTTTAAAGATTTCTTTGGAATGCGAGCGCAGTGGCGTGGAATGTTAACATAGTACGAATGAAATCGTTAGATTTGAAAACGTGTTTAAATGGTTTTTGAACACTGTTCTTGGCAGTTGTCCTTGATCTGGGATTGCAGTGGGGAGAGCATGTTGGTGCACTGTCAAGAAAGTTCAACAGGAGTCAATACATTCTGCGGAATATCTCCCAATGGAAATTAAGGGAGAATTACGTTCTATAAAAAACAGAAATGCGTCGGGATAGGATGAAATTTCAGTGAAAGTGTAAACGTCACTTCCAGATACGGCTTTAGCCGTTCGGGCAGAGGCCATAAATCGATCCTTTTGGGCTGGTGTATTTCCTGACAGCTTAAAGTTGGGCAAGGTGATTCCTATTTACAAGGGTGGAGATTTGGGATTGTCCTCTAATTTTCGGCCAATTTGTCTGCTCTTCGCAGTCTCAAAGATAGTTGAGAGGCTGGTAAAGTGCCGAATGCTCAAATTCCTTGAGAGGCACCCACATTCTGTCCCCAAATCAGTGTGGCGTTCGGAATACATGAGGTACAAATGACGCAGTATTCTCTTTCCTTCGGGAGCTTTACTTGCGGTTGGATATGTGAGATGTGGCTGCAGCATTCTTCTGTGATCTCACGAAGGCTTTCGATTGTGTTGATCATGGAATACTGTTGTGAAAGCTTGAGTATTATGGGTTCCGAGGTGCTTCATTGCAATGGTTTTCATCCTACTTATCGGGGAGGGATCAATCGGTAGTGTTCCAGGGTAATACATCCGTGATACATCCAATATCTTCTGGTGTGCCACAGGGCTCTGTATTGAGGCCTCTATTATTCCTGATTTATGTCAATGACCTTCCTAATATCGGTATATCGGGAAAATTTACCATGTTCGCCGATGACACCCCAATTTTGTGGCACAATAAGTCTGTAGATGATCTTCATGGAGATATATGCTCTGGTATGGAAATTCTTGAAGACTGCTGTAGGAGCAACGGTTTAAGCCTGAATGTGGGAAAGACCAATATCGTGTCTTTTAAATGTACCCTCCTAGATTGCACCCTGAGCTCAGAGCCTCTTGAAGTCCAGGGGGTGCATAAGTTCTTGGGGTTGTATATCGATGGAAACCTCAAATTTTTCTCTCACATATTGGAAACCTCTGAGCGGGTCGCTCGTGGCTGTTTCGCAGTGAGAATCGTGGCTTATGAGTTGGGTGGCTTATTTTGATTTGGTCGAGGCTCACCTCCGTTATGGCATCTGTTTTTGGGGTTCATGCAGCAGTTATCTTTTTCAATCACTGTTCGTCTTGCAAAAGAGAGCACTTAGATATTTGTGTGGAATCAATGCATTTCAATCTTGCAGACCATTTTTTAAATCTCGAAGGATTTTAACTATGGGCTCTCTGTTCATTCTGGAGACATGTTGTTTGATCCAGTCAAAGTATAGCTATTCTATTGCTTCAGGAAGTGCAGTAAACTCTACCAGATCATCCCATTTTGTACCATTACCTCATTCAGCACTAACAAAAAATTCACTATTTTATGCAAGTAAAAAAATGTTTAATCACCTTCCTCTAAAACTAAGGAAAATTGAAAGTAAAATCCAATTTAAAAGAGAGGTGAAAAGGTTATTGTTGGGTAGGGCATATTACAACATGTCTGAATTTTGGACTGATAACTTGGAGCTGTGATTTTTAATTTTTATTTGTTCCGTAGGTTTTTAATCATGTGTTGGTTTTAATTGTGTCTGTAATTTTATATAACGTGTAATCTTAGGTTGGATATTTTGTCTTCTGATTTTAGTGCCTTTGTACGGTTGACTATAATGCTTTTGCTAATTTGACGATTTTATTGTTCCTCACATTATTTTTTTTTTGCTTTGTCAATAGGTAAAATTATTTACTTTGGATAATAAAGCTTGTTTTGAATTGAATTTGAATGTGTCTCCGCTGATATGCTACGAGCAACCTATTTTGCTATTTTCCATCGCTTTTGATACATTTGACGAGTAATTTAATTCAGATTTTAGTATGTTGTAAGTGTGTATATTATTAGGCTGCAGTCTTAAGTGTGAATTTTAATAAATTTTAATCTGTATTTATAACTGTAGATTATTTAGTTAATTTAGTCGACATCATCGTTGAACTCTTTCACCACGATTTTTTCAGCAACGTCACATTTCGGACTCTCACGTGAACAACAGAAAATCCCAGGTGGTGCGGAACGGCAAACTCGTCCAAGAAAAATGGTCCGCGGTCCAGGTAGGCGACATCATCCGCATGGACAATAATACCTTCGTGGCTGCCGATTTACTACTTTTAACGTCCAGCGAACCCAATGGTCTCTGTTATATCGAAACGTCTGAGTTGGATGGGTAAGATAAACCTAGCTTCATTTACATATAAGAGAAAATGTTATTTCTGCTGGTCCTAAAATGTGGATAAAAAAGGATTTTCGGACGATAATGGACGCGAATCAATTTTTTAGGGAAACTAACCTGAAATGTCGCCAGTGTCTCGTCGAAACTGCGGAAATGGGCCAGAACGACGGCCTTCTGAGCGAGTTCGATGGCGAAATAGTCTGCGAACAACCCAATAATCTTTTGAACAAATTCGAGGGCGTTTTAATGTGGAAAGGAAGATCATTCTCCCTAGACAACGATAAGGCATGTATTTCAATAGAAACTCTTCACTGTTTGCGATACTGGAAACATTGCACCAACCAGATGTTGAAATTTTTCAATAAAACATTTATATTTTTTCTTTTTTCTAGATAATTTTAAGAGGTTGTGTATTACGGAACACTGCCTGGTGTTACGGAGTGGTAATCTTTGCAGGCAAAGACACCAAGTTGATGCAGAACAGTGGAAAGAGTAAATTTAAGCGAACAAGCATTGACCGGTTGCTTAACTTTTTAATTATAGGGGTGAGTACATTGCTTTATCTGGAAGCCTATAAGAGGTTTTGTGATATAATTCAGAATCTGTACAAGAAATTACCTTTATAAGCATAGAGAAAGGCATCAAATTCAATTTTTCTATTTCAGATAGTATTTTTTCTATTATCGATGTGCCTTTTCTGCATGGTGGCCTGCGGTATCTGGGAGTCCCTCGTGGGCCGCTACTTCCAGACCTTCCTGCCTTGGGATACTCTGGTTCCTTCCGAACCCCTAGGAGGAGCTACAATCATAGGTAGGTGTTTCTTTCAACTGGAATGCATTTTAAATCAGCTTAATGACATTATTCTGTTGCATTTTCAGCTCTGCTTGTGTTTTTTTCGTACGCTATCGTGTTGAATACAGTGGTGCCGATCTCGCTATACGTCTCCGTGGAGGTGATCCGTTTTGTACAAAGTTTTTTAATAAATTGGGATGAGAAGATGTACTATAAGAAGTACAATGCGTATGCCAAAGCCAGGACCACCACCCTAAATGAGGAATTAGGTAAGGCTTTCTTAAACGATTTTTCTTGATCTGACATTATACACAGTGAATCGACAAAGTCTCGGTCTTTGTTTTTTACAACAGGATTATAAATTAAAATAATTTTGAAATGACCTAGGCATAGTATAGTCAAAGTAAAGTTGTAATTTGTTTTTCGATTTTTTGCTATAGTATATCTCAATAGAATATAATTGGGCTCAAAGGGGGTTGGGTTGTTGGTACTCTGATGTTTTATTTGCAGTAAAGTATATATTTTAATAAACTGTCTATTTCAGGCCAAATAGAGTATATTTTCTCAGACAAAACGGGCACCCTGACGCAAAACATCATGACCTTCAACAAGTGTTCCATAGGCGGCAAGTCTTACGGGGACGTTATAGATCCCAGGTCGGGCGACGTCATTGAGATCACGGACGACATTGAACCGCTAGATTTTTCTTTTAACGCAAACTACGAACCGGAATTTAGATTTTACGACAAGAATTTGCTCGACGCCGTAAGACGACGGGAAAAGGAAACGTTCCTATTTTTCCGATTATTAGCCCTCTGTCACACCGTGATGTCGGAGGTAAGTAGGGTCCTGTTTAGGTCCTTGCTCTCTTTTCAACATACGCTAAGAATACAATGTATTTGATTGCTGTGATTTTTTAGAATCGAGATGGTAAATTAGAATATCAAGCACAGTCTCCCGATGAAGCTGCCTTAGTATCGGCGGCGAGAAATTTTGGCTTTGTGTTTAAGGAGAGAACGCCAAACAGTATTACAATAGAGGTAAGAATCCAGTTTTTATTAAGTTTTGTTTTAGGGAAGTATTTTAAGTGTATTACTTCAACTTTTAAGTCGTTGCAATGTTAATATTAAGCAAACCGCAGGTGGTTCAAACGGTTTCAACTATGGAAAAAAAATTTGCGCTTTTCACATAAATTAGTCGATGTGAAAAGTGTTCACTTCTATACAGCTGACCCAAAGGTATCTTTAAATAATTTAGCAAAAAGTTTAAAATTTTTAGGAGCATTTCTGGACGGTAGGCAGAAGTACGGACAATTTGACTATGTATGTAGCAATCTAAATAAAGCCTATTTTGGTCTGCTAACGTGCAGTACATTGGAATACTACCTTTAAAATTTTGCAGAAAAATCTTTAAATAGGAGAAATTAACTTCAACTACATTTTAAGTGCTTATAAACAGAACCCATTTACACGAATATTTAAACAGGATAGTACAAATTTAAAACATATTTATGATGATCATGTAAATACCGATATCATGTCAAGAATTTAAAAACCTATGTGGTATTTGTTGGCAGTCAGATTATTATTTTGTTGATTATTGATAAAGATTGCAACATGAAATCTGGTCGATATCGAAAGGGATTTGATAACTTTATTAAATTTTAGAAAATATATATAACCATCATTTCAATTAAGTTAATATTAGTTCATAATCTAAACTATATCTATAAACATGAACGAGAAAATTGCAAAAGAACTGGTGAAAGCTCGTAAAGCCGTAAAGCGAAAATATCAAGCCCTAAAGTCAGATATAGCAGAATCAAAAATTCGCCAAGAAAAAAAAAAGTTAAAGCCAATTACTCAACCTTTGCAGGAATTAATTAAAAGTATAAAATCGGAACCATGTATTCTTCACCTTCGTTATTTTCAACTCTTCAACATTCTAACTTTTTACCTATCAAACAACAACAACCAACAAGAAGACAAACATATATAAAAAATATCTCCCCACTGAAATACCATCATTTTTGCAAGATGAAGATATATTTCAGGAGATTGATGATAGTGATAATGATGATATTTTTTTACCCAGCTCTAGTCGCAGATTGAGTTCCACAATAACATCTCAAGCAAGAGGACGTACTTCTAGTCCAAACGAGTCCACTATAATCGAACCAACTAACGAAGAAGTTAGACAAGACATCCTTGAATTAACTAGAACTCCTGCTTATGAGGAATATTTTGAGGCATTTCATCTACTCGTAAGAACATTAGATGATTTGGCAATTAAGGGTAGACGAGATGTGGACAACGCTCACGGTCTAACTCATCTCATGATCCTGTAGCCGAAAAATGGAAAATTGGAGATCGTTTCATTGATTTTGAAAAAGAAAATTTGGAAGTTAAAAATTTAACCTACAAAGGAACTCCCGGATTGTATGAGCTAATTTTTTCAAAGATCCAAAGGGTTATACATCAAAAGATCTTGAAAATTATATGGATATTTTAAAAAGAACAAACGCTTATAGAAGAAATTATGATGCTAATGAACAGATACAGGGAACTACCGATCCGAAATATCTAACAATAATTAAACCATATTTAATTGAAAAAAAAAATACTGAAACAATCGAGCAAATCGACTACATCCAGCATTTCAAGCGTTTCAAGTCTAAGCAGATTAAGACCACCTCAAACACGTCAGAGAAGCCACCAAAATGAAATTATATCAATATTGGAAGAACTTCGAGAAGCAAAAATAATTGTATAAAAGGTAATTAATTGCAAAAAACAATTATTATGTTATAGTACACGAAGTTAAAATGTCGATTGATAAATTCGGATCACACATACTTTTCAAAGATCAAAATAAATCATTAGAATATAGAAATGTTCCTTCTTCTTCTTCTTCTAAGATCTTAAATATTGTGGATATTAATAAAGTAAAATTGTACTATAACATTGTTTTACCTTTTATCGGAAAGTAGGATTCCATTAAAAATCAGTATGAATTTCTTCAAGATGATAGAATAGAAATACATATGTTTTCCCATTCAAAGAGGAGTATATAGAGAAAGTGGAATATCCAAAAGAAGATATTGCTCTTCATAGAAACGGAAAAACAGTAAGATATGGAACGAAAACTAAAATTATATTAGATGATGTAATCAGATTTCACAACGCTAAAAAATCGAAAAAATATTTGCTTTTGTTTTATGGAGAACTTGTAATAAAATGTCCAATTTTAATAGAACAATAAACATTCTTAATTTACTACTATGGCAGATAACTTTAAAGAAGAAATTGTTTAATAAACTTCATAAGCTACGCAGAAAATATTACAAACGTCGGAGGGTTATAGTAAAAGGTTTAAATGATTTATGGCAAGCTGATTTAGTCGAAACGATACCTTATTGGAAATTGAATAGAGGATAGCGTGACATGTTGGTAGTAATTAATGTATTCTCAAAATATGTTTGGATAGAACCAATTAAATCAAAATCGGGAAAAGAAGTTACTCAAGCTATGAGAAAATTTTTGGAAATTGTAGAAAATGTCCCAAAAAACCCTTCAAACTGATATGGGAAAAGAATTCTTCAATAAAGATTTTCAAAAGTTAATGATTGATTTTTAACATAACTCATTATAATACTTGTTCTAATTTGAAAGCTGGTGGAAAAAGTGAACAGAATTATAAGAAATTTAATGTGGAGAAAATTCAGCTTACGTGAAAATTACAAATGGATTGATATTTTAGATGAAATAGTTCAGAAATATAATAATACAATTGAAGTTAACAAAAATAAGGAAAAAGACATTTTAAGATCATCTTTTACTCACGCAAAAACAATTGATGCAAAGGTTCCAAAATTTAATGTGGGTGATTATGTGCGGATAAGCAAGCAGCGAGAAGCATCTTCCAAAAGTTACACACCGAATTGGTCAAATGAAATATTTCACATAAAAAAGTTAAACTCACAAATCTTAGAACATATTATTTGCATCAAGATGAAAAAAAAACTGAAGGAGGGTTCTATAAAGAAGAGTTGCGGAAAGTTAATATCCAGATGTCTACTTGGTAGAAAAAGTGTTAAGAAAAAAGGGAAATAAAGTATATGTTAAATGACTTGCTTTAGATAAATCACGCAATTCATGGATTCTTAAAAGAGATGCACTATAATTTAATGATTGTACCTTAAACGTATTTTAATTAAAACTTTTATATTTTGTTTTATTATACAAAACAAATATTAGTATTGAAATATTTTATTAAAAATCAATTTAATTTCAAACATTAAACCTTTGATTAAAAATCTTGTTCCTATGTTCCTTACTCAGAAATATGTCTAAAACATTCTTACATTGCACAATTCTATTAAATCTAAATCTGTCTGTATAAAATTTTTGATATTCAGATTTTCGTGCTTGTCTGTAGGCAAAGGGCCACATCACCATCCAATATAGTTTATTTTTATCTTTACAAATATTGACTGATTTCTTCATAATATTTCTTCGTTGAAAGGTTATTTTTTAATTTTTCTTCCAATTGTTCCGTATACAACAAAAGCATTTCTGGCATCACACATACATGTTCACTATTGACATTCTGATTTGGATTTAACACTTCATATATGTCGTATAGAATGTTTCTTGATTGTGTGCAAAGGCTAGTTTTAAACAATTTGAAATACTTCTCAAATTTTTGTTTCTTAATTATTTGAATTATATAATCCACAATCTCAATAAGTGACCATAAGGTGTGAATTTTTAAGATGAGGCAATCATTATATTTATGAAAGCTTAAAGTAATGTTACCACACATCAACGAGTTTTCCATTCCTCTTCATTCAGACTCACATAAAATCCGTTTCTACTTCCAATAAGAATTCTTGGTGAAAAATCACTTAAACAGCTATGAACTTGGATGAAGAATTATTTAAATAATAAACTTTTGAATTTAGAAGTTCTTCACTAATTTTTATACATGAATCGTCTTTTTTAACTTAATCGGCTTCTTACTGAAATTAGTATACATATTAATTATTAAGTGTGATCTGGTAAACTAAACTGTTTCGAGATAGTCCTTGATGGTATAAAAGGATCCCCACTAGTTGTTACAATATCATCCCAACTCAGAAATTTCAAGGTTGTTCGTTTTAATTTTATTCTTATTCTGTTTTAAATTTATAATACATAATTCCTAACACTGTTATGAGAGAAAATAAACCTACTGTTAATACTACATTAAAAATATAAGACATATAACACTTGGAATTTTTTTGCTCGTTGAAAAGGGTGTTGTTTAAACATGTAAGATTTGTTGATTTTATAGGGTTTTCTCTATGTATCATTTCGGAACATTCATCATTTTTACGTTTGATGATCCAATTTGTGTCATAAATGGTATTGTGTACCTAATAATATAAAATTTTGAAGAAATTGCTATTAACGTTCATCTGCTGCATTTTAAAGGAGGAGGCTTGACTGCTATTATTCATTTTTTCAATTCTCATGATGACATGATTGCGGTAATTCATAATCCGATGTATTTTTGAAACAAACTAAACCATGTGTTACTTCATATGGAATATGCACATATAAAGTATTTCTTGTAATGTAATAAATCAAAATATATGGGGTTAGAGACATGATTAAAACACCTTAAAATTTTAATTGTATATTCTAATAAACAAGAAGAGACAATTCTATTACAGTATTGTAATCTATTAAAATGCATAAGCTACTAAATAAATATCATCCTGTCGCAAGTTTGAACTTGAACTTGGAGATTGTTATATAAACATTAAAGACAAACTATAAACAACGCGAGCAATCAACGGTAGCGACTTTGAACCTTATGCATGCAATGATCATCACTTTGTTTTATATAAATACGCTACCGAACCCTCAGTTCGGCAGACTTTAGTCTCACCTCCAGCTCCCAAGGTTAGTCACTAGACGACTGCCTCCTGGGTTCTATCCGCTCCTAAAGTTAGTCATACGACTGCTTTAGGTTCCATTCCTTTTCTTCCAAACCTGGTACCGGTTAGTTACTTGACGACTGCTGGGGCCAGAGGTTGCACAACTTCCATAGTAAAGTCTTGACAAGAAGTTTGTCAGAGTGTTGAGAAAGACAAGTGTCTAAATAGTCAGTTAAAAAGTTTAATGAAAGCTCTTAGTGCTCTTAAATAAAACCCAACCCTTAAGAAAAACTATAAATTATAAGACAGTAAACAAAGACCTATAAACAGTACCTCAAATCGAGAAAACATGCGCACCGTCGTAATCGGGTATAATAGAATCTCATTTTTTATGACCAATAATTATTGTTAAAGTTTTATCGTTAATACATTGTTATTGTTATAAACTAAACGTGCTTACTTTATCATCTCTTCTTACCCCACGTAACGCGATCCCGGTCTACCTTAGTTACCCCCCGGCACGCTAAACAAGGCGTGTCCTCACGAGTAGAACATCCAGTGGTAGATTAAAGGAAGCATTGAGACCCCGTCACTGTACTAATCGCGACGAGGCTCTTCTCTGAGAAGTTATTCTTTAAATAAACGCGCTACCCCCCAAATTACTCGTGACAGTATCATGGACTGAACGATGACATTTATAATCATTCAAATTATAAATAGCAAAAAAGGGGATAATGAAATTTAAAAGATAACAATTACAATATTTTGGATACCATGATAACATTCGCAACAGTCAAAATTATAAACGATAAAAAGAAAATGTTTGTATTAAATTTTGTCATAACAACATCTTGTTCTTCACATTTCTTCATCTTACAAGGCCATAAACTTGTTGTGATGTCTATGATGTTCTTCAATAGGACAATCATCAATCCTCCACTCAAAAATTTCAGCACCACAGTAAAAACGTTTGCAAATATCAGTAATTATCAAATAATAAAAACTTGCACGAGCTAAAACTTCGGGCCTTAATTTTCCCTTCCATTTATTAAATGTTGAAAGTCTTTTTTCATAACTTCTATATGAAATATTTTCCATTTCTTTATCACAAGTTTCTAAACACATACTTTGGTAGTTAGCTTACCTTTAAGAAATATAAAGCTTTTTCCTGTCTTAAATATAATCCAACAACCTTGAAAAATCCGATTATAAGGGAGGGAACATTGTTTTATAATTAGGCTCATCTGCCCATTGATAAAAAGGAATATCATGATGACCCCATGAAAGTGTATCAAAGCTGTCCTGTATCTTTTGTCGTCTGAAGAAGTTAAAGCTAATTTATTCTCCAATTCAGTAAACATTATGTAAACGCGATCGAAAGGTATACATAGTGCAAAACTTTTTTGAATTATTTTCAACTACATCTTTGTAATGAATATGTTAGCTGATTTTTGATACTACCCTTTTTTAACTCCTTTTGCTCTTTTAAGCAAACCACGTTCTGTTTTAATGCAATATGCTTTCGCTCCGGATCCATTTCTTTAAATATTCCAATCACAGATTTCGTAATTGGCATATTATATGACAATTGCCGATTTTAAAATTTGAAGTATCACATCTATATTACACTTTATGTCATCATAAACATTTTCCGTTTGAGTTTCTAAAATGAAGGAGTCTGTATCAGTATACAAGAGTTTAACTTTTTCCCGGTATGAGGGTTTAAGAAAATTGTCAAAAAATCATACATTAGAGTTTTTGATATATCCAATATGGAAAATCCCACATAAATAGGTTTATTATATTCAACTAAAACTTTTTGCATTTGAACCGCAACTAAATTTTCTGAAAATATGGTTAAGTCTTTGAAGTAAGGTTTTGCAATAAGATTTTTTGCGCCATCTTTTCTACTGTTTTTTGCCCATTCAGTAACCAACCTAATATCAGTCCTTCTGTCAACATTTTCCATTGTTTTTCCATAAATGCTATTATTCGCTAATTTATATGATTTTTTTTCAAATTTGTTTTTAGATACATTTCTTAATTTGGTGTTTAAATCAATATATTTTTTAGCCATGGTGATTGATAAAACTTTAGAACTCTATAAATTTTAACTATCTCTATTCCATTTGCAATACATTGTTTCAATAGAGAATAATGAACATATTTTTCCTTATTATTTAAATTTGGAATTCACTTTAGCCATTTTGGATTAGGAGGCTTGTAATTTTCAGGACAGAATGGAAATTGATTATGTTGATCATGTATTATATTTGGATATTTTAAATCAACTTCAAATACATATCCTGATTTTGCAGTGTCAGAAATATTCGTTATGTTTAAATTTTCAATTTCATCGTTTTTTAACCAAATGAAATTATTTGTTGGAAGATATTGTGACATTGCATAACTGTATAGGTTTGTTGCATCAAGATACATAATATATTTGCTTGGTTCTGATGGATCATAATTTGAAAGAATAGTATATTGTGTAACTAGGAGGAAAAGCAAAACATTCCTGGACGACTGTGGTAGTTGCTGGACGAGGCGCAGCCGAGGCCAGCAACACAGGAGTCCGGGAATGTGCTTTTCCTACGAGTTGCACATACTATTTTTTATCCGATCGAAATTAATTAGAATACGTTCTTATATAAATAGAGCCAAATATTACTGTAAATAAAAACGGTGTTTTAAATTTAAACTCAACATAATTTCAAGTTTTGAATCGAGCGAGCTTGAATTTTATTACGTAGCTACGGAAACTACAGCTAAATGTTACTTTTGATAGACGTCAGATCTGACAAACAAGGCGTTTGAATATGACAGAAATGTTACATTCCCGGCCTAGGACGGGAATGTTATATTCCAGGACTGTTATTTTCTATTCTTGTACAGTTATTGCATGTTGCCAAGCAACGAATACAATATACTGGAATCATGACTTTTGCGGTGAGAAAACACATCGGGAAGGTGTCGTTTTTCGTCCGATCGGATAAAAATATATTATTTTCTTCGGATTTTCTACTTATACAGGTACTGACTCTTCCACGAACATTACTTTAAAAAAAAATGTAACATATCAGGATCGGTTAACAATTCTAATTCTACCCCAGTGTAACGTAAACATGCATCAAAACTTAATCCGGGAAAAGTGTAATAATGAGCAGGATCTAATTTATAAGTGTTAATACATAATTTTCCAAAATTTTCGAGAACATCTGCAAGGAGTAACATCAGATTTTAAATAAATGTCAGAATATTCGCCAATCGAATTGCATTGAAACAAATTAAATACAACTTTGGCTCCCTCATACCCTGTTTCGGAAATATGATCATCTGTTAGATCATTATAAAAGTTTTCCTTATCAGGCAAATTTACCTCATCTAGTTTCGAATAGTCGTCGATATATTTATATGGAAAAACTCCTTTTTGACGAATATGTTTAAATTTTTGTTTGTCATTAAAGTATTTTGACACTTCTTTACATTGAAGATCATCAAGCATTTGGTAAAATGATAAAAATTGAAATGAATATAAATCTAATATGAAAAATTTTTTTTAAGTTGCTTGATTTTTTGTCGAAATAGGAGCCAACTCATGTTTTCAAATGAAATATATTTTTCTTTATTTTGACCTATTACAGATAATTGTTCATTATTTTGACATATATTCCTAATAAACAAATGGGAATCATAATTTCTCAAAGTATGTAATATTACAGGAATAAAATTTGGTTGTTTGTAATTTAAATTACAGATGGAATGTGCAGGACCTCTATATTTTCGAGTGTTATGATAATGATCAGCAACTTTATCATTATCAATATGTTTGTTACAAATATGACACTCATTAGTGTAGTTCAAATATATTTTATCTAATTCAGATAATTTATTAATTTTTTTTATGAACTTTAAGATATTTTCTGTATAAATTGCCAACATCTCCCTCTAAAAAATTTGTAAATATTTGAGCACTGTTAGGTCCTCTATATAGTTCAAATTTGGAAAAACTGTCATCAAAGAAACATTTAATATAATAAGCAAATGAATATGGAAGGTGTTCGCATTTTTTAATTGAGTACGATGCAGAATTATCTAATTCGATTTCCATGTTTGAATTATTATCATCATCATTATTTAATAGAGGCTTAAGAATACATTCGAAATCGGCATATACAACGGAAACGCGTTTGAAGCGTGCGATGATTTCATCTGGCCCACATTTGCGATGAAGCGAACATCCTTCTTCTGAAGAACGAACAATATATTCAGCAGATGTCGGCTACTAACACTCCAAAATGAAATTATTCCATATATGAGGTGTGATTTAAAAAGGGCAAAATAGACTGTCCGCGCAATCACTGGGCCAAGCTTCAAGCCGGTCCTGCTTATTGCAAAACATCCCGAAGAGGATCGTCCTCCGACCTCCTTTTTGTCGCAAGAGAATTCTTACTCTTTATCTCTTTATTTATTTTTGCAACAGCATCACTGATATACATGAATCGTCATAGCATTCGGGGTCCTGCTTCTCAGCATGTCACGTGGCGGGCTTTCGACTTGCCCTTGCCAATACTAACAAGTGGCGTAGCCACTCGTGCCTGCGGCACGCGCGAGGCCCTTCGGGCCTCGTTTGTGTGACCTTCGATCACACATTATTGCCACGCTCCTATCCGTACCGTGACCTATAATTAGAAAGCCCTTATAATTAGATTTACCAGTCGCTAGTCTAATTTTACCGTGATAAATTTCTAACTGGTTGCCATGGTAACCGACTTGTCAACGTCAATCGTTAATTTTCTTTAATCTTTACCTAAATACCAAATATCAAATCTCTAAGTCGTACGATTAACGAATTGTGACGATTTTTTACTTTTTTTGGTTACCATAGCAACCAATTTTTTAGTATCAAATTAGGCTTCATAAACAATACTAAGTACCATACTATATCTTTTATTAGTGATATACATATTATTAATTGGTTGCTATGGTAACAATGTTGTCAACAGAAAATGCTAACATGCTTTCACCTCTACTTATAAATTGACATCGAAAAAAAAGAAAAGTTGGGTCGTGTTTACAGGGATAAAAATGCCATAAAACGGTAACTAGTCCAGTTTTCACACCCTGCATATTAACAGATTGTAACCAAAATCAATAGGCTTCGAGGGTTTGTGGACCTCTACCTCCTTGCCAAATTTCAAGTCGCTATCTTCAATATTGCGACATCTCAATGCAAAAAACAGTAACTTGTCCTGTTTTCACACCCTGTATATTAACCGTTCGTAACCAAAGTCAACAGGCTTCGAGGGTTTGTGGACATCTACCTCTATGCCAAATTTCAAGTAGCTATCTTCAAAAGTGCGAACTGTAAATGCCAAAAAACCGTAACTTGTCCTGTTTTCACACCCTGTATATTAACTGATCCTAACCAAAATCAACAGGCTTCGAGGGTTTGTGGACCTCTACCTCTATGCCAAATTTCAAGTGGCTATCTTCAAAATTGCGACCTGTAAATGCCAAAAAAGCCGTAACTTTTCCTGTTTTCACACCCTGTATAATAATTAGAGCAAATGAGCAAAGGAACAAAAATACGTGTTTTACCGAATACTTTCATTTGACATAAAAAATAGAAAAGATGGCCCTTGTTTGATGCCAAAAATGTCAAAAAACGGAAACTTGTCCTCTTTTCACACCCTGTATATTAACCGATCGTAACCAAAGTCAACAGGCTTCGAGGGTTTGTGGACATCTACCTCTATGCCAAATTTCAAGTAGCTATCTTCAAAAGTGCGAACTGTAAATGCCAAAAAAACCGTAACTTGTCCTGTTTTCACACCCTGTATATTAACCGATCGTAACCAAAATCAACAGGCTTCGAGGGTTTGTGGACCTCTACCTCTATGCCAAATTTCAAGTCGCTATCTTCAAAATTGCGACCTGTAAATGCCAAAAAACGGTAACTTGTCCTGTTTTCACACCCTGTATAACAATTAGACCAAAAGAGCAAAGGAACAAAAATACGTCTCTTACCTAATACTTTCATTCGACATAAAAAAAAGAAAAGATGGTGCTTGTTTACACGGACAAAAATGCCAAAATACGCCAAAAAACGGTAACATGTCCTGTTTTCACACCCTGTATATTAACCGATCGTAACCAAAATCAATAGGTTCCGAGGGTTTGTGGACCTTTACGTCTATGCCAAATTTCAAGTCGCTATCTTCAAAATTGCGACCTGTAATCGATTTCATCACATACACACACATACATACATACATACACACATACATACAGACAAAAAATCAAAATTTTTTTTTTCGATTACAAATCGATTGGTATAAGTTTCAGAGCGATCCGACGTACCGTTACGAAGTTTTTGTCCCGATTGGTCTCGCCCTATAGAAAGCCCTATATTATAGATAAGGGCTTTCTAACAAGAACATTAACGAAAAACTCTTCAATTTATGAAGGTAGAAAAATTGTTAAGGACTGTCAGTAATTTCAAATGTTTCAGGAGGTCTCTTAAGGCATTGCTTGTTGGGACAGCGTACTACAGCTTGACTGAGTATTATGCTGACTCACTCTCTTAAAAATGCCGGCTGTTTTGCTATATTATTATTTATTTACACAATGTGATATGTATAAACGCCATCCGTATAGTTATGTCGTAAAACTTATTGTGATAACAGAAAATGCTTATTTTTAGGTAATGGGAACTAAAGAAGTATACGAGCTTCTGTGCATTCTAGATTTCAACAATATACGGAAAAGAATGTCCGTTATATTGAGAAAAGATGGCAAGTTGACGTTGTACTGTAAAGGGGCAGACAACGTAATATACGAGAGACTGAAGGATGGACAGCAAGAGGTCAAAACAAAGACTCAAGATCATCTTAACGTAAGTGATCATAATAAATCGTATACGTATTATATCAGTTATAACGACTAGAATATGGGATATTTTTTGCCAAATTTGTCAACATCAGCATGTATTTCTTTTGACTCTAATAGTTCCTTAAATGTCACTTTTGAATTAAAGCCTCTTAACATTATCCATCTTCTACTCTCAGAAATTCGCTGGCGAAGGTCTTCGGACACTATGTCTGGCGTATTGCGATCTCGACGAGAACTTTTTCAACGACTGGAAACAGAGGCACCAGGAGGCCGCCATCGCACTCGAAAATAGGGACGAGAAGCTCGACTCCATTTACGAGGAGATCGAGCGAGACATGTTACTTATAGGGGTCACGGCCATCGAAGACAAACTGCAAGATGGCGTGCCCAGCACTATTGCCAACCTAATAATGGCCGGAATCAAAATATGGGTACTTACTGGAGACAAACAAGGTAAGGACTAATAGCTAATAGGTCTTGATTGTTTATTGATGTTATTTGTTATTCCAGAGACTGCGATCAATATTGGTTACTCGTGTCAACTGCTCACTGACGAACTGGTGGACGTCTTCATCGTGGATGCCTCCAGCTTCGACGAGGTGCAGCAGCAACTGCTTAAGTTCCGTGACAACATTAAGATCGTGAACACCTATCAGCCGCATTCCACTCCGACCACCGTGGACGGCGGAGACCTGGACGCTATCCACAAAGCGAACAATGCCGAGAACGGAGTAGGAGGGGGAGCGAATGGCACTCGAGTGGGCAACCAGGGCTCCGGCTCGGGACCGCCCGCCGTCAGCGTGGTGACGTTCAGGTGGGCGGGAACGGAAACAAACAAGCGCAAGAGAGCAAGGTAGAGGACAAGGGCCACTCACTTTCTCTGTCTTGATTATCATTCTTGCCTCTTTTTGTGTACTACTGAACACCAACCGATTTTTGACATCGGATCGCTATTATTTGCTCCCGCATTTCAATACGTGATAGTTGCGAAGGGTGGGCCCGGCATGTAGTTAAGTAACTTTACATTAGTTCTATTACTTAGCAATTCGCGTGGAACAAGTTCTCTTCATTTAAAAGATGTTAGCCATTTTATGTTCTTTACATAATAAAAAGGCTATTAAAATATGATTTATAGCTCTAGTACTATTGGTTTAAAAGAAAACCCGCAGGGCGATTGCAATTCATTAATAAACGATATATTTTGTTTGAGAAAAGTTCATATTTCTGGCCCATACTTTCGCAATTTCTCAGTAAGTATAACAAGATATGCGATTGGCTATTTGTCTTATACATGTGGTGGCTAAAATTTATCTCAGTTCAGTTACTAACCAAATTAGTTTATAGTGTGTCCTAAATTTACGTGTATAAGCTAGTATCGTTTATTAGTAGTAGTGATTGAGGAGAGGGTAAACACCTAGGTATTGGGCCCATAAGTTGCATAACAGACCAACTTAGTAAGAAGCAAAATCCTTACACTTACTGGTAAGGAGTTATATGGTTTAATAAAGATATTAATATAGCTCTTTTGTGTTAAAATAAGCCGATGTTTTGGTTGTAATAGGGTATCTCCATGCCTGGTGTCGTACCAGGCATGGAGAATGTCAGGAATTCAGCTTCCCGAGATTTTATAAAGGTCAGACACAGATAAATGTAAAGACCAGGCATTGTAAGTATTTTAGAGTTTTTAACTATCTGTAGAGCTCTTTTCCTCCGTGACTCTAAGTGCCGTCTTTTGCATTTTAAATACTTGCACCCAGCCAGTTGAGTTTCCCCAAAACAACAGCCCATAAGACACTTTAGATTGGAATAGACCCATGTATGCAGTTCTGGAAACCTCAAATGGGGCCATATTTGCAATTCTGCGGAGCCAAAAGAGAATAGATGACAAGTTATTTGTTACTTTCTGTTTTGTCAAGGTTAAGACAAGTATTGAGTGTGCCACCGTCTGGAGATGGATACTGGTATGGTGGTCAAGAAGGGTGATGTCGTTCGTATACTGTGTGGACATAATTTCAGAAAATGGGCTGGGAGTTCATTAACGTACAAGATGAAGAGGAGAGGGCTCAGACTTGATCCTCGTGGAACTCCTGCTTCAATCGGAATAGCCGAGGACATTACACCCTCACACTGAACAGCCTGCGTACGACCGGAGAGATAAGAACTTATTAAATTTATTTATTTATTTATTGATATACGGGATCAAACCCATTACAAAATAATAACAATCTTAAGAGAAAAATATATTAATAATACCTAACCATCAACAGATATAATTTAAAGCTATCCTGCATCAATAACAAAAATAATGCCATTTACTAAATAATTTACTTAAAGTTAACACAATCTTAGAATCAAAATGAAGGCGTTACATCTATACTAACTCCACACAAAAAAAAAAGCAAAAAAAAGATACCAAATTATTTCCCTGATGTTCCGTAAAGCGAGATAAGGAAATGCCAATGCCCTTAGAATCTATCAGTCTCAATGTTCTCTCAATAGGTGAGTGCATAGCATAGTTGTTGTTGTGATGAGGTAAAGTAAACAATCGGTTTACTCTTAGATTACGAGATGGAACATGGAATATTAAATTTTGCTGATGGGACAAACCACAGGGCCATTCAAGAACTTATATACAAACAACAGATCGCTAAGTACGCCTTTGACGTAAACTCTTCATATTTAATAAACCCATTGCATCCTCATAGATATGGTCCTCAGGAATTCTCATATTAAGTTTGAAAAGACAAAGACAAATAAATTTATTCTGCACCCTTTCAAGTTCTAAACAATTGTTCATATAATAGGGAGACCAGACCACTGATCCATAATTCAACAGAGATACCACAAGTGACATGTACTATCTTCTACAGGTTTAATAAAACTCGGTAAAACCTAAAACAATAATCACACCAAGACACAGTTAAAATCGGAATTCTAGGAATTTTCCAATGTCATAAAATGCCCTACTGATGAGAAAGTTCTTAATATGTTTTTTAAATCTCTGCATTGGTAACTCACAAATTGCTATGGGTAATTTATTGAAGAAAGTTACACCAATAAAATTAGATCCATCCCGGCTTCTCTGTAGTCTCCTGTATGAGGGAACAAGACTCTGTCCATTTCTGGTCCCATATTGGTGAATCTCATTGTGTAGGTGGAGATTTTTCCTCATGAAAATAAGGCTTCCAAAAATATAGAGAGAAGGTAAAGTTAATATTTGAAGATCTATGAAAGCCTGTCTGCAGTCTTCCCTGTAAGACAAGCCATTCATCACTCTTACCACTCTCCTCTGAACCCGAAACACATCTTGGACACCAGTACTATGACCCCAAACCAGGATGGCATAGCTGATGTGTGAATGAAAGAAAGAAAAATAGGCCTGTCTTAAAGCAGAAGAAGAGACACATTCAGAAAGCCTTCTCACAAGAAAAGTGGCAGACCCAAGCCTCCTGACCAGGGAGTCTGTGTGAGCCCTCCAAAGGAGTCCAGGATCAAGATGCACTCCCAGAAACCTTAAACCCTCTGTATTTGCCTCAGTTGGAATGGGCCTTGTAGAGAAAATCATGCTCTGCGTTTTTTCAGCATTAAGATGCAGTTCATTTGCTGCAAACCATTGTTCAGCCCTTGATTGTGCCTCACCTAACGCCTATTGTGCAATTCCGGAATTAAAATATGCACAGGTGAATGTTATGTCATCCGCGAAAAGAGTGAATGAGCATTCCTGATAAACTTGTGGTAGGTCATTTATATAGATAAGGAATAATAATGGTCCAAGTATTGATCCCTGAGGGACTCCAACATCAATCACTCTTTCAGCCAACTCTACTCCATCAACCCGCACACTCTGCACTCTGTTTGTGAGATAGCTAAAAACCATTGCAATGCTGATATTGCTAAAATTATATTTTTCCAGCTTTCTCAGAAGCAAGTCATGAGAGACACAATCAAAGGCCTTACTTAGGTCACAGAATGTACTTGAGAGGTACAAATGGTTCTCAAATGCATCCTGAATCCGTTTAACTAAATCCAGAATAACGAGAGTTGTATTGCAGTTCTTTCTAAAGCCAAACTGACTGCCTGTAAAGAGATTTTTAGATTCCAGAAATGTTGTCATTCTTACCGCCATACATTTTTCAAAAACTTTCGAGATTATTGGAAGAAGTGATATGGGCCTGTAATTAGGCCCATATCACTTCAGCCCTCTTCAGTATATCAGGAAAAACGCACTCACCAAAACATTGATTTATAAGTTTGGTTAATGGGCCACAAATAAGATGTTTAATTCCTTTAATTAGATCTACTGATAAACCATAGTGGTCCCTACTCCTCTTGCTAGTTAATCCAAACAAAATATCCCTGACCTCAATGACCGACACCTCCCAAAACTCAAATTTTTCAGAATCCCCCCAGCAATGGAATGTCGAAATCCAGAGGATTCAAAGGAGAAGGGTCAATCTGACTCTTCAGGCTATGGACAATGTTAGTAAAAAATACATTACACTCATCTGGTGAAACCTGCACCTTAACCTCATCACTAGATTTATTTCTGTGCTCATTAATAATACCCCACATGCATTTGTTGCAGATTTTATTAGGTTGTCATTGGCTTTAATTTTTGCTTGACATATGGCGTTTTTGTACTTTACTCTATAATTCTTTATTAGGCTTTTTTGGGCTGAACTTGGAAATTGATTATCGTATTGCTTCAGTAGTTGCAATACTTCTCTCATAGACTTTAAATCATCATTGAACCAGCTTATTAAACGATTTTGATTTTTCTTTTTTATATAAAATTTCTGGAGAAAAGCATGTAGAAAAACTTTGTTCAAAATATCATGAAAAATTTTAAACTTTTCAACAACAGAAAAACCAGAATCCAAAGAGCCAAAGTTCTGCTCCTTAATGTATGAGAAAAAGTTATTTCTACCGTGCTGCGTAATTGGCATGAAAGGTGTTTTTATCAATGTTGGATTATCATTTGTGGACATGGAAGGTAAAAATTGAATCAGTTGACCCTGGTGGTCAGAAAGGTCTGTCTCTATAACCTCCACTTTGCACACTTGGTCATCCAGACTCGCACATGCATTGTCCAAACAGCGATCACCCCTTGTTGGCTGGTGAACCAACTGGGCAAGGCCAAAGGAGGCAAGTAAGCTACACACTTCAATGCATTCCCGAGACTCAGTGAGAAAGTGTACATTGAAGTCATCCACAATTAACAACTCACCCTCGTTCTGAACAATACACAGGACCTGCTCAAGAGTTTCCAAAAAAGCCGCAAAGGAACCAGATGGTGACTTATAAAATGAGATAATAAATAATTTTAATTCTTTTACAAAAATACCACATACCTCAAAACATTTCTCAACAGTCAGGGCTTTAATTTCAATCATTTCCTTAAAAGTATAAACAGGATTTAGAAAAATTGCTAAGCCTCCTCCAATAGACTCCTTCCTGCAGCTCATTTCAGCAAGCTTCAAACCTGATGTTTAATGCTGCAATCTCATCATCGGTTCCCCAGTGCTCACTAATACAGACAAAGTCATAATTCTTGTCAGCTACGAATAATTCAACCTCATTTGACTTGTTTTTAATAGATCTTATGTTAACATGAAATAAGCTTACTGTTTTATTCTGGCTGTTTATGGGTGAGTCCTGTGGCCTTTGCCTTGGTGATATCGGCGCTGGCTCTGCACATTCATAAAATGATTGATTAATATTCCAACTGGCCAGACAGAACCATTTTTGACTTTTTCGACTTCGGTAGACAGTATTCCGAGTTTAAAAGCACTTCTCGACTTTTCCTGTCTAATGTGCATTTTTTCACGTTTGCAATCCTGTATCAAGCCTTGATTCTTTAAATAGCTTTTAATATCCGATGCCTCCACCGAAGGGTGAAAGCCTGTTAAAAAAGCCATGACACTGTCTCTGTTGCTTCTGCCGCTTTAAGGCCGAAATTTATTTCAGAGGAACCCTTTATCGGAGGAGGGCGATTTTTAATAGGCACAGTATGAATGCCCAGATCTTTTACAACACTAGTATACTTAAGGTTAGTGTTCTTTATACAGTAAGAAGATTGTAGCCTTTTATTTCTCTTGTAGAAATTAATGTAATTGCATTTACTCACATTCAAATATAAACCATTATTGACACACCACTCACTTAGCCCATTTAAGTCTTCTTGCAATAGAATCATATCTACATCCGAACCAAATACTCTATAAAACTTCAAATCGTCGGCAAACAGCAAGAATTTACTGTTCTTGAAACGCACTGAAATGTCATTTATGAAAATAAGGAACAGTAAAGGTGAACAATGACCCCCTTGAGGTACACCAGAGGGTGCACTGAAACACCGTGATCTGGCACCACCTATCCGTACCTGTTGAGATCTATCAGAGAGGAAGCTTGCAAATCAAGATACCATACAATCGGAAAAGCCAAAAAGCTTTAATTTTGTCCAGCAAGATAGCGAGAACGACCCTGTTAAATGCCTTGCAAAAGTCCGTGTAAATGACATCCACCTGTTGACCCCGCTCCAAAGCATTCAAGAGAGTGTCATGAAATACCAACAAATTAGTTACAGTAGACTTGCCAAGACAAACCATGTTGCTCACTCAGTAACAATTCCTTACTGCAATACTAAAACTGGTCATAAGTAAGGCTGTCAAGAAGTTTTGGAATGGCGCTCCTGTAATTACTTACTTTGTTAGTATCCCCTGATTTAAATATGGTATCACAAAGCTATGTTTCCATTGGGATGGAAATACTGTTATATCCAAAGATCTCCCGAACAGAATGAAAAGAGGGTAGGAAAGGGTACAAACACAGTTCTTTAAAAAATAGTTCGATTTGTCAAATATCAATTCTACTGATAGCTGGGGATTAGGAATGGTCATATTATCAGTGGCCTGGTGAAAAGTCATACTATCAACATTCTTATCTTGACTATATACGGTTTCAAAAAACTGGGCAAAACCTTCTGCAATCTCCTCACAACCTACAAATTCTTAATTATCATGGAAAATTAAATTGGGAATTTTATGTATTGCTCTTTTAGCATTAAACTTACACCAAAAGCTCTTAGGATTAGTAAAAAATAGTTGGTCCAAATTTGAGATATAATGTTGATATCAAACATCTGTTTGGGGCCCTACATCTAGCTCTTAGACCTGAAAATAACTCGTAGTCAACTGCAGTTTGACTGCATTTATAATTTTTGTGGGCAATTTTCTTTTGCTGAACTAAATGTCTTAACTCAGCTGAGAACCAACTGGGAAAATGTAAGGTTTTGTATCTCTTAAGAGGAACAAACAAAGCTATGGCCATATTTACTATATGATAGAACACTGAAACAGCTTCATCGATGTGAATTGAATTCAATGCCAATTGATTCCACATAAATAACTGTTAATGCCAAAATAATCACCACTTTTAAAGTCATAAAAAAATTCTACATATTCTAGAGATTTAGCCTGCTCACATTCCAGGTCAATTGATAAGTTATATGCCTTGTGATTCTGCGATTTACCAAAAATATAGTCAACAGCCTCAGCTACCAACAGATCATTCCCAGTGGTAAAAATAAGATCCAAATAAATGAGTCTATCTTCTGAAAAAAATTTAGATAGGCATAAAATTGATCCAAAATTAACCCATTTGAGTTAAGAGGGCATTTAACAATCACGCCAGAGTCATCATTCCCCCAGAGAGCATCAGTAACATTAAAATCACCAAAAATATAAAAATTATAATTTGTATATTGCTGCCTCAGAATGTCAACTGACTGGCAGTGTTTTCCATAGGAATCAGTTCATTCCATGTATACCCCGCCAATTATGAAGCTACTGCTATTCACTCTACACAGTAAAAAATAATTGTTCAATAGAGTCATATTCCAGTCCAAGTTTCTTAGCACTAATACAATCTCTAATATAAATTAATACACCTCCTACACAGGATTTATTGCTCGTAACACAGGTCAAAAGATTGCACAGCCAATTCAGCATCAGAAAATTAATCAGAGAGCCAGCTCTCCACGAATACCAAGACATCATAATTAGAACCCAAAATAGCATGGTGCAGTGCTTTACTTTTTGTTCTTAGACCACCAGCTTAAAAACAAAAAACTTGCAATGGGGCTAGTTGATGTTTTTTCTCTGGTTTCCAGAATTGGTTCCATTTGCTATATAGGGAACAACATTTCTATATTTAATTATTAAGTTACCCTCCCCTTCTTCCTTGCGTTTATTAAGCTCATCAATCACCTTCTTCATATGCTTCCTTTGCGTCGGGGTACGGTCACTTCTAACTTTATAAGTATGAAGTGAAGATATATTTACTGCCCTTTGTACATCCTTAGCAATCCTACAGTTGGAAAATATTACCTTAAGTGTTATCCATCTGTCTACCCAATCTGACTACTTTCACAATGTCTTCGGCTGCCCTCTTCCTATCAATTGACAACATCTCCACTACTATCCCTTTATCTTCCTCAATTCTGTCGCGAATCATGTTTGAGTTTGATTCAGGAACATCATGTGCAATCATGTTGTTGGCTCTCTTCGCTCTGTCATTCATCTCAGCCATCCATATCGGAGGCATCCGACAAAGGACCACCCCGATTCTGAGAAAGAGATGCTTTGACTGAAGACATTTCTGCTTTAAGCTCTACAAATGAGCTGTGAAAAGATTGTTTAATAGATTTGATATCATCACATAGTGACTTCATAGTGTTCATGAATCCTACAGCCTTCCTGATCTCGGCCTGAACCTCCTGAATTTGTTGCTCCAATGAAGGCACTCTAACCTCAATCCCATAGAGGTTTTTGAGTTTAGGGGCACATTTTTTACAGATATATGGAATAGAACGACTTAAGGTTGCGATGGCTCGAACCTCACTAGATCCAATATTAGCACATTTTTTGCACCTTATTACCTTACACCAATCACAGGGAAACCAAAGCAGTCACCAGGATTTTTTGGAGGATCCTTAAATGTGCATTGCAGATTACACTCCGAACATTTACCAGACATGGCTAGGACAATAACTAGCAACTGTGAACCTACACAATTTTAGGCACATGTAATCCGAGTAGAGGTTAGGTTTATAGAAGGCCAAAATTTTGGGAAATTTCGGCCCTTAACCAAAAAAACCACTATATATTGGTACTAACTAGACAGTTTATAACAGGATAAACCACAAATGACAAAAACAAAGCTATAATTACTGAACAAATTGCACATTTAACCAGACGAAAATTAAAACAAACATTCACTTTGGCATTGAAGCTTAACCTCAAAATGAGAAGAGTTGCCTCTTATGCCATAATGTGTCAGCTTATCAAGCAAGATTTCATGGGACACACAGTCAAACGCCTTCGAGAAGTCACAGAATACTGCAGATACAGATTCACCTCCCTTAAAACACCCGATCATGCGCCACACCAACTCACTCAAAGCTTCCGAAGTTGATTTTTCTTTTCGAAACCCAAACTGAAATGGAGAGGTGCTATTTTCCAGAAAAGATATTAATCTATTGGAAAGACTTATCTCAATAGGCTTAGACAAAACTGGTGTTATTGAGATGGGCCGATAGTTGCCTGAGTCATTTTTATCTCCTTTTTTAAATATAGGAATAACCTTGCTATGTTTAAGCTTACTTGGAATTCTATAGGACCCTAAGTTTGTTGACACTATTGCCTATTAGGCCAGTCAAA
>MU189325.1:42528-52941 GCA_016904865.1 Pissodes strobi | reverse complement strand
GGGGGGGGGGGGGCGAAACGGCAATCGCACCATGCGCGCGCGCGGCAACATGCTTTTTTATACAGACAAAGGTCTCACATACACAAATCACAAAACAGATTGCGGTCTGCAGATTTTGCAAACGAGGAACCCATTGGAGCCTGCACTATAACAGTATTTACATCATGCAATATTCAGTCATATTCTTTGCGCTAGATATAAGATAATACTAAGATAACAAGTTTTAATTTTTTTATGTCTGACATTCATTTTAGTGGCATCTTCCATGCTAATTTTTGGTTTGGATCAGCTGGAGGACCTCTTTCTTACGTTGCTCTAAAAAAAATCTTTTTCTAGAGCCGCGCGCAAAATAACTAATTACTAAATTCAAATGAAATCGCAAAATCGACGAATGCCGCGGATCCTTATTTCACGCTCTAGAGAGTACATGGAAAAGAAAATTCTCACTTTTCCGTCGAGTGTGCTGTAAATAGTCGTAGCACCGAAAATAAATAAATGACAGTCGCGCATTTATTACAGTTGTTGCTGGCACGCATGTTCTAAATATGCCCGAATATAATATTTCCAAATTTCAGAATAAGTATAGAGAAAAATGTGTATTTAATATTTTACAATACGACTGTAGACAAAGTTCTGTGTGTTTTTCGAGCGCAAAGTAAGATTGCCGTTTTCGAAAGATTACCGCACTCCGTTACGCGTCGCGGGGTAACATTCTTTCTCTACTTTACGCTCTAAAAACACAAATAACTATTTCTCGATACCTATTCAAACCAATGCAGTTTTTGCTGGTCTCATATCTTTCATTTTTAAATATTTCTTTAGAGCATTTTTCATATCTTCTTTCAGTTGATCAATGACTGATAAACCAAATAATATCAATGACATAATATTTTGCCAAAACCATCATTGCTTCGTCTTTTAAAAGAAACGCATGTATCTGCTTTTGATTACATTCGACCGATCTGTTGAATGGCGGCTTTAATTTTTTGTTCTACTGACTGCTTGCTTATTATGCTCATAAATGTTCCAATCCACATTATTTTTGAAGTGAAACTTCTTAACTCGTGTCGGGTGTAAAATTTGAAGGTCGCGACACGATGAGAGGCGGCGCTGGCAGGCCGTGGCAGCGGAATGAGAAACGGTCACGAAGTTTTATTGTGATATCTTTGTCAGTTTACAAGCGAAAAATATGGGATTTGCTCTATTACCTTGTCAAGGCATAAGCGAAACATTTATGAAGAATATATATTTTTTTCATTTAGGCCTTCCCTTTTTTGTTAATAGAGTGGTATATTTAAAAAAACTACTTTTTAACCAAATCCGTTACGATATGTATAAGGCTAGGGCCCTTAAGTTTAAGAAGTTTCACTTCAGATATGCGCACATAGCGCACACGCTTTTTTGTATCATTGGATAATTCTTTAGGTATTTTTATAATATATACACCACTTCTTCATAACTGCATCTATTTTATTAGTATCTAAGTAATATATGTATCCGCTAGAACTATCAAATTGCCTCATCAACAGGTCCAGGATCATTTAACTCTACACCTTGTGAATAATAAAAATAATTAACATCAATCATCCGTATTTATAAGTTTTCCATCTTTATAAATTTTCGTTGTTTTTTGATCTCTCAACATTTTGCTCTTTAATAATTTCATCACCAGAAAAATTTGTATTTTTCCCCGTTGAATCGGTACTTTCAGAATTTTCATTCGAACTCTTGATTTTCGTGAAATTATGTTTGACCTTCTGCAATTTTCGCATTATTTCCTAGTTCTAATTGTTGATGCATATTTTCTAAACATCTCTGATTTTGACAAACTTGTCAGTTGTTGTCTGTTTTGCAATGATATTTTCATATGATTTTTCTTTAGGTATAAGAACCATCGCCTTACATCCAAATAATCTGTTGTGCTTTAAATCAGTCTAACGCATCGTTATAAGGTGATTTGTTGATTTAAGATACAGATGTAATTACTGGTTCTGCCCAAACTTTTTCCAACTATGCATCAAAAATCATCAATTAGTCATGAATTATTATTATAAGAGTTAGAGCAAGAAAACATCCCTTTTTCCGCCATAATAACAGATTTCCTTCTTCTGATTTCAAAAATATATAGTTTGTTGATACGCCGCCGTTCAGCTGTTTTTGAGTTCGTTATTTTAGTTTAAAATTCAATCGAAATTAAGCTGTAGGTTGCCCAAAATGTTTGTTATATTTAAGTTTTGACAAATATTGACACTTTGTTTTAGTGTGCGTCAGAACATGAATTTAGCAAACCAAGCATTATTTTTCAATGCAATCTACACCTTTTACAGATGTAGTTCAGACCGAAACTTCGCATTTAACCCGGGAGTAAAATTAACCGGACCTTTTGAACCTCCAGTTATTCATTCGATAACTTATGAAAATCTAGCATAGGAATGTGCAAACCGTTTTCTTTGATCTCGTGCAGTTTAGACTTTAGAACCTGTCAAAGTGTCAAAAGGCCCGACTTTCAAATGTTAATATTTCGTAAACAGCTAAAGATAGGTATAGGATGGATATTATACACGAAATGTGTTTAGATTTCTCTAGAGTCCACAAATGTAGTAATATACAGGGTGTCCCATCTAAAAAACAATTATTCATCCATGACATAAGTCTTTCGTTTTTAATTGAAATGTTTTTTTGGTTCCTTGAATTTAGCAAAAAATCGAATGGCTATTTTGGTTTGTATTAAAAATATAGAGAAGGTCAAAAATAAGCTACCGTTCAGTCCTCATTGTAACACCCTGTACCAACAAGGGGGAAGATTGGAAAATATGAGCCAAGTCATTGGAAATCGAATATAAAATAGCTTTTCATTGAATAAGATCGGGGAGATAGGCATTATGCTGCAAAAAGGAGGAATAAAACCAAAAATTTTCACAGAAATGAAAATTGACACAAAATCATGAATAGAGAATGTAACTGATTTATCTCTTAAAAAATCGCCACAGAAAATTCGATAGCATTTTCGGTAAGACATAACTACATCCACAATCGAAAATTACTTTAAAGATAGATTGTTTACGTTAAAGCAAATTTATTACTAACCAGTAACCAGCAACCATGAATTCTATCGAAAATAAAGAGAAAAGGGTCGAATGTTATGTTCCAGCACTGAATATTTAAATTAAACAGGGTAAAGAAATTGTTCATTTTGATGAAACAAATTTTAACTTATTTATCAAAATAAATAAAGCACGTCTAAGTAGTTTGAGGCGATAGGCCACACCATAGGCTCAAATTCTGCACTCTGTAGCCAAAAGTTTATTCTCATCCTGCCATCCACTTTTGTAGCCGAAATTCTGTAAGGGGGTAAGGCTGTTGCTGTTTAAGCGAAAGAAGCTTCACTTCAAATATGCGCACTTAGTTCACACAGCACTATGTGCGCATATTTGAGTTTTCAGTTTTTTTTTATTTGTTGCTCTGTTTGACCAGAATATTCGAAGAATTTGGCGATTAATTCACATTTCGAAGACCGACAGTCTCTTCATCTTTCATGGCACATACCTGATATTAGATTTAGCTTTAGATATTAGCCTAAATGATATTTATGACACAGTCACATATTTATTTATGCTCCAATTACATTTGATCTGCAAACTGGCCTGTACTAAAACCTTCTCTTCCAATAAGCCTGCTGTTTTCAATTTCCACTTACACTTTCCCCGGCTTCAACGAAAAATTTAAATTTTAGTAGTGGTTGTTTTATTAGTAGCACCAGGAAGAAGAACAATATTTTCATAATACCTCTCTGAAAACTATAATTTTCGACGTCTCTGTAGAGCAAAGAAAGTAAGTCTTTCCCGTGCGTCCGCACGGGAAATATTTTCCCGCTCCCTAATTTCAAGTGCTAAATTTGCAGTTATTTAGTCACAGAATAAGCATAAAGTATTATAAATTGGGTTAAAATGATACAGCGATGCAGTCTACAAGATTAATCTAGTACATTTTAGCGTCAATAGTCTAATTTTATGTACAATTTTTTTTATTTATTCTGACCTAACAAATACTTCAAGAATAGCTGCCTGTTCAATTACAACAAAGCATGCTAACACATTTCCATAGCAACGCTTGATGAATATTAGATAAACAGCTGTGTCTTGCTTGTCTTGCAAGTTTGACGTTTGCTTACATTTTAATACAAAATGTATTATGACATGCTTTTGGATATGTAAAATTATAATAATTTTATGTTTATGTTTTGGTTTCAGGGAGGTATTATGAAAAATATCGTTCATTACACGTCCAGAAACAGCTTTTCCTGTGCTTGCACGACTTCCAGAAACTGTCGTGCGCGCACCGGAAAAGCCTAGTTTCCGGACTAGTAATGAAATATACTATTTACCGAGCTGCTTCCATTCAGCATTGACATGGAATTAATTTGACACCGACATTTTTCCTAAATGAGTAATAATACCAACTGAATTTTCTAAAGTAAGTACTTGAAACTTAATAAATATCAACATCCGCTAGATAAATGTTTTCTTCAAAATAATAATTAATTTCGTCTGCACAAGCTGATGCAAGCAGAATGTGATAGAGGATTATGGCTGAACCATAAAATATTTTTAAAATATACTTATATATGTTTTATAGTATTCGCTATGTGCAGCTAACTGCTGGGTGGAGAGGCGGTAAACGACCATGCGCGTCAGTCGCAAAGGCTTGAACTTTAATGATCACGTCTTATAGATGTAATATCATTGTTGAAACATGGCAGCTCGCAAACGTGGCATTATTAGCATTTCTTGTGTTTTTTGTTTTGAAATTATTTGTCAAATTCTCAGATTATGGCCCATTTTCCCACCTTCAACTAAAGTACGCATCAATTGAAACGATACACCTTACAAAAACACCAACTTTGAGACGCTGCAACTCAGCCAAATATAGTTTAATTTGGACTTTTTGCACCATTCCTAAAAGGGCGATTCTTTAGCTATAAACTGCTTGTAGAATGAAGTGAAAATATTGCACTCTGTCAATTATACAGGGTGTTGAAATAGTGAGTGCAAAAACCCTCATTTTTGACCAAGAATTTCTGCCCGGAGAGGAAGGTAATTTTGGATATTACTATACTTTCTTAAGTATTGGGCCTGTATCTCGGGACGTCTTTGCAAATTTAATGTTACCTTATATACCGGCGGAGAAATCGTAAATTTTTCAAATGTGTGAATTTTATGGCGTTTTCGTGAGTTCTAGCGTGGCAATGCACATACGACTCTAAATATCTTATTAGGGTTAACAGTTATTAGTATGCAGTGCTAATCTGTCACCAAAACATTATTAAAATGTTGCTCAGCGTTATTTATACAGGGCGACAAAAAAAAATGTTTTAAATCGGTTTTCGTCAAACTTGTTATAGGAACATTTTGTAAATGGAAACTCTTCTTTAAATTACAAGAGTGGCCCGTAAACCGTTTTTGCAATTTTGAGGTTATGGTATTTCTATTTAAAAAAAAACTCGATAAACCGATACACCTAAAAATTGGCAAACCTTGAATCGTCAAAACTTCGTCAAATTAAAGCACAAAAAAAACATGAAAAGATATTTTGTCAATTATATAGGGTGGTGAAAAAATAATGAGTGAAAAAATCATTTTTAATTTTCCGCGTGCAAAACATTTTTAGGCAGCACTTAGGTTATATTAATAAATTTGCTGATGCTTTTAAACAAGAATTTCCATTTACATCATTTTCCGAAAACTCCTATAACAAACTTGACGAAAACCGATTTAAAACACACGTTTTCTTGTCGCCCTGTATAAATAACGCTGAGCTACATTTTAATAGTGTTTTGGTAACACTAACTGTTAACCCTAATAAGAAATTTAGAGTCGTATGTACAATGCCAGGCTAAAACACACGGAAACGCACAAATAAAAAATGCACACATTTTAAAAATTGACGATTTCTCCGCCGGTATATAAGGTAAGATCAAATTTGCAAAGACGTCCCGAGATATAAGCCCAATACTTCAGAAAGTATAGTAATATCTAAAATTACTTTCCTCACCGAGCAGAAATTCTTGGTCAAAAATTAAGGTTTTTGCACTCACTATTTCAACACCCTGTATAATTGACAGCGTGTAATATTTTAACTTAATTTTACAAGCAGTTTATAGCTAAAGAATCGCCCTTTTAGGGATGTTGCAAAAAGTCCAAATTAAACTGTATTTGGCTGAGTTGCAGCGTTTAAAAGTTGGTGTTTTTTTAAGGTGTATCGTTTCAATTGATGCGTACTTTATACGCTAAAATTAAGTCTTACCTCGAAATTTACAATAAAATCCACCAAAAACTGCCTCTAATCACCAAAAATTACCACATTTTCCCATCCTGACCCATATTTCTTGCTTCAAAGCGTTTTCAATGAGATTACAGGTAATTAATTGTAAAAATTTACATGTTTTCACCTAAATGACATTTTAAAATAATGGAATACGTATTCCATCAAATTTCCCCCAATGTGTCAAAAGCAACGCTATTTATTTTTTTGCCGAAAAGTTGGAATTTTTTTTCGATTCTCTGCGTGCTTCAATTTAACCTCGATTTTCTCGTATTTCCTGATCTCGTACGAAAAATTGTTAAAGAACTTTTCTATAGCGGGGTTTAAGGATCTGAATTTGGTTTCTTGATAATAGCACGTACGCTTAAAGCAGATTCTTAAAACTGAAAATCAAAAAAATCACCAATTCGGCATTTTTAATGTGATCGATGCGATGTTCTAGTATGTTGTGCTCATATGCTATGTGCATATGTGTTGTGCTTTAATGTACGAAAGGTTCGTTGCTTCCGATTATTCAGTTAACCCTGTATAAAAGGCATTATCATCTTCAAAGTATTTTCTAATACGGTTTTCCGCGTATCGTCAAATAATGGTTCTCAACAAAAAAAAATTAAATCCTTATTTTTTTTTACCCAGAAATTGATATTTTTACATTTTCTCTGACAAGTTCATATTTTCCCGGCATTTTCCAATCAGAGAAGCATTTAGAACGTTTTTCTCCTAGAAATTCAATATCGAAAAGTCGTGTCAGTTTTTTCGATCCTGGCGACTTTTTCGGCTCTAAGACGACCATAATTTTTTTATTATATTACGCTGACTTTCTTTAATATAACCACCTATTTTCAGCAATTTTTATTTTTTTCGTACATTTAGATCTACCCTAATGGCAATATAAAAACCACATCACAAAGTAGATCACACCCATCTAGAAAATAAATAATATATTTTAAATACTCTACAGATTATTAGATTCACCATTTTATCTAAAATACTTGTGTGGAATAACTGATTCCCTCAGCTGGCGTTAGACGATCATATTATATCGTTTTTTTAATGCGTGTACATTTAATTAATTCTCACACCCTCAAATCAGGCCAATTCTTTCCGTTGTTATACCCTTAGGTAGTGTTATTAAAAATCTACCAATTCAATATGTCTTAAATTTAGTTATGCCTCCTACCCCCTAGCATATATTGAAGGCAACCTTTAGAAAAATCTTTCAATAAAAATATTGACGATCTACTTTATGGTTTAGGCATAAATATCCACTACATATGAATCAAATTTTAATATATATTTTAAAGTTTTTACCCAGGAATATTGTTAATCCCAATAGACAATAATCTATAATCATGATTATCGAAGATAATTTCTTGAATTGCCGGAGATCTATGTAAAAGCCTTCTTTCATTTTTGAATGCTTTGCCCAATAAAACGCGTTGTTCCTCTTGTGTAGTAATTTTCGTAGGTCTTCCGGAATGTTCGTTTGGACTAAAGTTCAATGTTCTTAAAAGTCGATTTGTTTCTTGCTCTGAAATCATTTAGTGTTACCAAAAATATATACGAAACCTGAGCGGCACATCGGAAATCATAGGGGCACAGGCTCTAAAACTGAAGAAAGAAAACTTTCATAAAGCTAAATAACCCCAAAGGGGCTTTGTATTACTTTATGATTTTTGACCTATATTTAGAAATTTTACAAAATGAAACAATAATAGGTACATTTGAATAACCACGTATATAAAACTAGGATAACAATAACAGAAAAAAATAAATAAAACTATAAGACAAAAGCAATTTACATATGACAACAAAATTACATGATCTTCTTTCACATAAAATACATCCAAAATGTTTTAAAATAGAAATAGAAATATTTCTCAATGTGTTACAAATTTCTATTTGTTTAAATATTTTTTTATTTTTAAAATACTCTTTTGCAAATAAGTTTAAAAATGATATAAAAAAGTTAAAAAACTGAAAAGTGCAGAGTCTATTGTAATAGGTACTCGAGGGGTATTTCGCAGGCAAATTTCAATGAACAATCTTCACGAATTAGTAGGAAATTGGTGGGAGACTAGAAGGCTTAACGGAGAATTGCAGGAAATAGTGGAGAATTACTTGGAGAATACAAGGAGTTAGTGAAAAATAGGGGAACTAGTAGGGAATTAGCCTGGAATGAGTGGGAATTAAATTATTTGATAGATCGAGCAACGCGTCGCGTCGTCATCGTTTTTCTATACTGACTGAGCGTGTTTTAATTTGTTTTGCCCTAGGTTTTGCCTGTGTCTTATTTTGGTTCGCTAAACGTCATTGTGGTTATACAAGTCAATCGAGGACAATTAGTAATAGTCTCAGTGACAAGACCAGTGATAGTACTGATTTGGTGATATTAAAACTCAAGCAATCGTTACAGTAAGTAATTATTATTTTATAATAATTTGACCTCTAAGTATATTTCTCTGTTATCAAAAAGTGATTTCATGCAAAGTTTTTCAGCTCTTCTATACCCTAGGTTCTCCTTATTAAAAAAATTATGACATGGATTTTGGGGTTTCAATCATTCATTGATCCAGTTGCAACAGATAAAAACATAATTTACCTATTAAACGAAAAGAGGCTTTTAAGGGCATCACAACAAAATAAGAAAACAACATAAACCATAAAACCATTATTTTATTTGCATATATTAGAAATGATAATTAAAAAGACAGGAAATGTCATTTTCATTGCTTTTTGCCTGTTATATTTGCCAAGTTTGTTGTGCTATTTTGATTTTAGGATATGTTGTGATTATTATTGTCTTGACGTTAATTGTTTATTTGCAGATGAGTGCCAGTACTGCCAGTGGTGAAGAAAGAAATAGCAATGACTTCGCGGAAGCGAAAGATGCACTTAATATAAGCTTTTAGCTGGTTTTACAAAACAATTTATTACCAATCAGAGACACGCATTACACGTGACAGAGGAAAATGGGTAAAAGAGCTGGGGAAATCAAAGGCAAAAATGATTTAAGGAAAACCCTTCAGTATCAATTTGATGATATTAAAATTGTAACTTCACTGAACCAACGAGAAAACGTTTTCGTCAAAGTAACATGCTTCTACAACGCGACATATAAACTTCCCAATATATTCAAACCTGAAAAAAGCAAAAAGTTGGATTTACTGAAATTTTCATGCATACAATCATGATAAATAACTATTTGAAAACACAAACTCTTTCAGTATCTGATGCAACGGCAGAAGATGCAACACACTCTCAGCGACAATTTATTACTTTCTACTTGGTCTTCAAGAATCCTAACCTTCATAATAACTCCTTGAAGATTAAAATTCTTAGCGACATCGTTATATATCCTGCGTTATCTTCTACGTCAAAATGCAGAGAAGGTATGCCCAAAATACGATTTGATGTTTATTTAGACTTGGAATATCCCTCGGAAATTCCGCGTCAGACAATACTTCTGGCACGCCTTCGGCCTTCGGCTATTACCTTAAATGCAGATGACCTTAACGACTACTATTCCCTTAAAGATAAAAAAAATGCATTGATTAAAATAGCAAGTCGCATGGAATATGCAAAATCGACACCAACTGTGTCAATAAAGGAACATCTAAATGGAATAAAAATAAATATCATAGGCCTGAAAGGAAGAGACGAGCCAGAGAAAACTTGCAGGACGATCAAAGTTTAATTACAAATTACTTTTTCATCGCTGAAAAACTGAGTGAAGTAGCAAGCAGAAATAGTGAGTTGGCTAGAGTTTTGGAGAACATAAGAGACCAAAAGACATGCATCTGTACCTGATATGTCTCGATTACTTAAACGATTGCACGATTTATCGTTTAGTAATTCCACTTGCAACTGAAACAGATATGAACGCTACAAAAACTGTGCTTTACGTATGTTCTATATTGGGAACAGCGTACTTTATGAAACATTACAGCAAACTTAAACAATACTTATCATCGATTTCCTACCCTAAATAGATTTTTGGACACTAGATATAAGGCTCTACGAGAATGTGAATTTGAAGGCTTATAAAACACGTAAATGATCATATAAAATTAGCTTAGGAATTAGCACAGT